>JAQZBX010085321.1:0-13132 GCA_029593785.1 Cabassous unicinctus
AGCCACATCTGTCCCCCTTCTGTATCTCTTAAGTTTGACTGAAGATACCCAAAGTTCCAGTCTTTTCCCATACAGGATGGTCATATGATAAATCAGGCTTAGTTTATCACCAGCATTTTAAAAACCAGACCTAGGGAGAAAAACTAGGTCTGGGACACATGCATGGTTTCTAATATGGTGAAAGTTTAGCCTACCCTGATGATCACAAAATCAGGACAGCAAGAATATTCGCACCAGTAGCTTCTTGACTTCCTTTATCTCTTTAGCCATCTCATTCAATTTATTAAGAAGACTTGTTTGACCATGTTTGATTAGTTGTCTCAACTCCTTTATACCATCTGAAAGCTTTGTTTGTTCCTTTGACTGGACCACAATCCTGTTTCTTGGTGTGGATTGTAATTTTTTGTTGGTGTCTCAGCATCTGATTTACTAGGTGGCTCCGTTTCTCTCTTTGGTCTAGGGCTTTCTATTTGATTGGCTTTATACTACAAATAGCACAAAATTTTAGTACTAGGTTCAACTTAATTTGGAACTTTATAGTGGCTTGTGTTTAGCCAATCTGATTTTTTTCAGTGCTTTTTCATCTGTTTCTTGCCCTTTCTTCCTTGCTGGTTGTGGAATAAGAGCCAAGGATGTGGTTGGCACTGTAAGCCATGGAGGCTGAAGCTCTCCGTGTTGCCCCAGGAATCAATGAAGATTCTCCCAATTTTCTCCCCTGCCAGGGGTAGGGATTGAGCCATAGCTATGTGCGATAATCCAAGCCATGCAGACCAAACTATCTGTAGTTGCCTGGAGAGAGTGATGAAGCTTCATGCCCCTGCCTCCCTGCCTGGGGTGGGAATGGAGCTATAGATGTGGGCAGCAAACTAGACTGTGCGAGCCAAAACTGACGACAGTTACACAGGTAGACTGATAAGCATCAGGCCCTGTTCTCCCCTGCCAGGCGTGGTAATGGGACCTCTGGTATGCCCAGAAATCTAGTCCATTCATGCCCAAAACAACTGCAGTTGCCCTGAGAAGGTGAGGGAACATGGTCCCGCCTCCTGCTGTCAGGGGCAGGTATGGAGACAGGGATGTTTCCAACAGTCTAGTCCCTGCAGGCTGAACGCAGCTGCTGCTGCCCAGTGAGGCTGAGGGAGCACTGTCCCTTCTGCCCTGTGGGGGGTGGGGGGGAAGGAACCACTGGAGTGCCCCACGCTCTAGTCCATGTGGGCCAAAAGCGCCTGCAGTTGCCCAGAGAGGCCGAGGAAACAAAGCTTCTCTCCTATCCTGTTGGGGTGTGGGGATGGAGCCCCAGGTGTCTGATAATTTAGTCTGTGCCGGCTGAAAGTGCCTGCAGTTGCCTGGAGAGGCTGGCACAGGTCCCTCCAGCTTCCCCCTGCTGGAGGTGGGGCTGGAGCCTAGGCTAGGGCTGCAATCTGACCTGGGTGAAAGAAGCTGGTCTCTACCATCACTGTGATTTTCAATCAGCCCTGCTTCCCTCATGCCAGGGGCAGAGTTAAAACGGAGACTACTGGCCTCTTTCTGACTTGGACAGGTTCAAACTTAAGCTAATCTTAGGATAGGACTTTGGCCAGCCGAATTTACTAATCAGTAGCTGAAATCAGTGCCTGACTGTCTCTTCAGCTCCTGCTTTTGAGGAATGGCGTCATTCCTCAAAACGACGCCAGCCAGGGAATAGCTCCCAAGGCAGCTTGAGCCACCAGCAGGGGATGAGCACTGGCCTCTACGGCATGGAGGGCTCTACTCACTAATCTTCTCTGCAGATGGGCAGTATCCTCCTTCCATTCTCTGAAGGATGTTGCAGGATGCTCGTCTGGTCTCCTGCAGCCCCCAAACAGGTGCTGTAGATAGCTCTGGGTGATTACTAACTGCCCTGTAGCAGGAGCTGATCCTAGGAGCTCCTCACTCTGCCGCCATCTTGCCCCTCCTTACCTTTCCACTCTTAATACTCTTATTTGTGCATTCTCTCTCTTTTTTTCTTGACTAGAGCTATCAATGGTTGTTTCAAAGTACCAACTTTATGCTTTCTTATACTTGAGCTTGTTTACCTTTTTTCCAAAAATCTGTTTTTATCTTCATTCTTTCCTTCTTTGTATTTTCCTTTGATTTATTTTGATATTCTTTTCATATGAATATGATATTCATTTTCAATATAAGCATTTATCTGTATGCTACTCAAACTGACAAATATAATTTGTATTATTGTTCTCTTTTAAATATGATCTGATTTCCTTTATGATTTATTTTTTTACCAATGCATTATATATAGTTGTATTTTTAATTGTCAAAAATATGGGGATATATTTCACAATTATTTTCTAATTTGATTACATTGAAATGAGATACTAGAAAGACTTATGATTGCAATCTTTTGGAATTTATTGAAACATTAAATTTAAGGTGCAATATAAAGTCAAATTTTGTGTCTTCTTTACATGCTTGGAAAAAACATATATTCAGTCATTTGAGGGACCAATATCTGTACATGTATATTAGGTCTAGTTTCTAAACATTTTGTTTAAATATTCCACATCCTTACTGATTTTTGGTCTGCTTGTTTTATCAATTAATGTGAGTAATATGTTAAAATATTCTATGATGGTGCACTCTCATATTTCTTCTTGTGGTTCTGTTCATATTTTGCTTTATGTGTTTTAGGCCATAAAATTAATAAATTTAATCTAAAATTATTATTTCACCCTAGTGATTTTTTAATAAAAATGATATGATTCTTTTAGTATCCAGATTTTTTTTCCTTAAAGTTCTATTTTATCTTTTATCAATTTGTTAAGACCTGAGGACACAGACATGGTCCTTTGCCTGATGGACTTACAGGGAAGCGGGGAAGACTGGGGGGAATAAATATTAGGGAAGTTTCAGTATAACCCTCTCGGTAGTAAATACAGAAATCTTCATCCTCTGAGATGATGGAGAATTGAACCAAAAAAACAGCTACTCAAATATTGCTATTTTATAACTATTCCTCCCTTATATTCTTATGTCTTAGGCTCACAGGGATGTTAAGAATTTTTTTTTTCCATTGCTGGCCTTCTGTACAAAGAGACTTATGGTAAATGCATAAATATATATATTTTTTTGGTCTGCCAATCAACCCTTTCCTCTAAGAACTGTTCCTACTCACTCTCACGTGGCAACTGTAGGAGCTGATGTTTTTCATCAAAATGACCCTGACACACAGAAGAGCTGCTTAGACCATTTGTGAGCATTTCCCTCAGGCATGGCCATCAGAATCTTTCACCTGTAGCTGAAAGGAAGAAGCCAGTTTTGGTAGATTATCCGGATAAGATGTAAAACTAGGGATATTGTGGTTTCCATCTTCCCCCATATATACCAGGGAATCAGAAGAGGCCAGAATACGCAAAGAGGAGAAGAATAATGAAGGAGATGCACATAAAGAGGAGGAGAAAAGGAGATGAAGAGAGTCCTGCTTTATTTTCTGGTTCTAGTGGCTCCTGAGGTCCAGTCACTTTCTTCTTCTTGGTCCTTTAAAGAATGCTTTTCCTTCCTGCTTAAGCTAGCTTTAGTTGTCCCGTCACTTGCACTTTGTAATTGTTCATGTTGATCATCAACTATTTTCACCTCTTTACCTTCTGAAAACACGCTAGGATTGCACCTCCTGCCGTACCCCGCACTCTGTGGTTGAGGGGGGCCATGTGGCTAGCTCTGGCCACTGAGTTGTGCTGAGCTTCCATGGGTCACTCCCAGGACACAGCCTTTTTCCAGAGTGCTTTTCCTCCACTATGGAGGAAACGGTGACTGCTCTGTCAGCTGGGACCCCAGTATGAGACGACAAGGAGGCGAGATCCCAGCTAATTCAGGAGGGGAATGTAACACAGACAAGAAATAAAACTTTGTTGTCATAAGCCACTATGCTTTTGAAGTAGTTTGTTACTTTAGTATACATTAATTTATTCTGACTGATATACAACCAAAATAGCTTTAACTTATCAAGCCAGCTAAGTTCAGAAATAAAAAGACCTTAGTCTGAGATCACTTGCAAGCACAAGACTGATCTTTGTGTCATCAGGTGAGATTCTGTGTCTATGCCTATAATTATGGGAAACTCATATCTATAATACTTTTTGATTCATATTATATTAAGAAAATCATGCTTTTTAGGAAAAGGTGAATCTAAATATAAATTTTTTTAAAAACAGAAATTTCAGCTTGGCTCCAGTTTGTCATAAGCAAAGAGATAATGTAGTATGAAATAATCGAGCTCATTGAACAGGCCAGCCTGGAAGTTTCTGTGTGAGGAAAAGAAAAGCTGTGGTTTTGGTGGCCACCAGCTGGCAGGCCTTACCAATTTCCACATGTCCTGGCTTCTGGATTTGAATGCCCAGGAAATATCGTGAGTGAAAATCCCTCCTTTGCCTGTTAAAGTAGAAGTTACCCGCAAGTTAATTTTTTTTTTTTTTTTTGAATCAAGGAATGATACAGACTCTATTATTTGGGATAATGAATGTATCCAAGTTCCTGGAACCTCAGACTTCCAAAGCCCACAGAGTCATAGAGTACTGGAGATGGAGGTGATCTCTGGAGTTAACTGAGTCTGGAAAAGAGAAAACAAAGCCCAGGGAGTGGACATGTCTAAGGTTACACGGCTGACGGGTGATATCATATCTGGAGGGAGGGGACCAGGCCTTCTGGCTGCCAGGTTCATGGTCTTGCTGACTCAGCCTGGAGAGAGGAGGGAGGGAATCAATAACGTGGTTTATACATAAGGAATTGTTACTTTGTATATTTTCATGAGATTTGCAATATTTATTTTTATCTTTATAGTATTTTGTAGGATAAAGGCATAGCCTCACACTATTTTAATTTCTGTTATATGTCCTCAGCTAGAAATTACTCCCAGGCTCATTATTACAATAAAATTTGCAGAGATATCAGAATAGTTTGTAACTATTATCTGTAGATGATCTAGCGTCTGCTGAGAAGGTTTATTGTGCTACCTACGTAGGTTGAGGCCAAGCAGTGAAGGGCTAAAAGGGGCTAGGGAAGCTCCTGAGGTAAAAGTCTAGACGAGAGGTCACCAGAGGCAGATAAACCACTGGGCTGAGCAACATGGAGGTCACTGTTGACATTGACTAAAGCTGTTTCAGCTTTACTTTTCAGAATAAAAAGAAAGTCTAGCTGGAGTGTGTTTAAGAAAGGAAACAAAAACAAAACTAAACTAAAATAAATAAGGGAAAAGGTTCTAGTTTGAAGGTAGAAGGACATGGTAACAAGAAGAAAAACCTGAGTAACTAATAATCCTGTTTTTCTATGGATCTATTAAAGAACGTTTGATGCAAGGAAGCCCTGAAGAATTGAATTCCAAAATGGAGCTGCCATTTGAAGAAGGCCAGGGAGTCACCAAAAAGGGGCAAACTTTACAGAGACAGGAAAAAGTTAACCAAGCCTAGACTCAGAGTAGGCCGGTAGGACAGACTGAAATCTATGAGTCTCAAAATTAAAAACAAACTGTGAAACAAAAAAACACAAAATATTAGCTTAGACTGACAAGCACCCATTCTTCTCTGTCCCCTGAAATTTGCAGAGAAAGCAGCCGTGGTAGAGGGCCGAGAAATCAGAGAGAAATCATGTAGTCCCATGCATATTTAATATTTAGTATGCTATCTGGGGCCTCTGGAGTTGAATCCAAAGGTGAATTAAAAATATTTGAAGCTATTGTCTGATCTCCTCTCAAATCAAATACTGACTAAAAAAATTTAAAAAGTTAAAAAATAAAAATAAAAAAGCAGCGGTGGCATGTGGGAGGGTAGCGGTTGAGCTAATGCTCTAAGTAAAGCTGTGGCACAGTCCTAGCTCAGTGCAACTCTAGGAGGAATCTGAATTTAACCGCCAAACAGAAGAAAGGTCCTGGACTCTCTGGAAATTAACAAAACAAAATAAAGTGAAGAGCTAAATGGTATATTTAAACCTCACTCTATCAATAGACTTTAAATGGGAACTAATAATGCAAATAAAAGGCAGTATTTGTTAGAATGGCTAAAAGTAAGACCCAACTACATGCTGTTTTCTGAAGATGCATTTGAAGTATAAAAGCATGGTCAGGTAAAAAGAAAAGTATGTGACTAGATAGACCTTCCAATTTCTAATTATAAGAAAACTGATATGATAATGTTGGCATCAGACAGGCAATATTACCAGAGGTAAAGAAGATATTTCATAATGATGAGAATGTCAAGTTATCAAGATGACACAACAATCCTAACTGTGTACTTCCCTAAGACCAGAGCTTCAAATCACAAGAAACAAATATTGTCATAACTGAAAATGCATAAACCCATAATTACAGTTGGAAACTTTAACATTCATCTCCTAAAAACTGATTAACAAATAGGCAAAAAAAATAAAAAAAATCAGCAAGATTTGAACGTAAACAAGTCATAATGTCAAATGTGCTATCAACAAATGTTAATAAGTCATGAATATCAGATGATTGAAATCTTAACATGTTCTCAGACCAAATGAGAATTAAATTAGAACTCAGTTAAAAAAATATCTGGAATTTCCCCAAATACTTTCAAATTAAGAACATAAATCTAAATTATCCCTGGGTTAAAAAAGAAATAGCAAGGGAATTTAGAAACTATTGAAAAATGAATGATAATAAAAGCAAAACATTTGCGGGGTGAAGCTAAAGCTGTCTTTAGAGAGAAATTTAGAACTGTAAATGTTTATATTAGGAAAGAAGTATTCAGAATCAATTATTTTAGCTTTCATGTTAAGAAGCAAAAAAGGAAAAGCAAATTAAACCAAAGCACATAGACAGGCAGAAATAATAAAGAGTGGAAATCAGTTAAATAGAAAACAGATAAGCAGCAGAGAAAATTAACAATGCTGAAAGTAGTGTCTTTGAAAAGACTAAAAAAATTGAGAATCCCTGTTAGACCAACATGAATTAGCAATATCAAGACTGAAAGAGAAGACAAGCAATTCTCCCACCCTAACGATAAGAAATGGCTGGATAAACTACACAATCATTATTTTTAACCCATCAGAGATCTGTGGTCACAGGGGACACTAAGGAAAGTCTTCTCAAAGGAGACGAGATGGGAGCCAGCCCATTGCTGTCAGAAAGTGGGAGGAGGAGCCGGTGGGCACCTCACCAGTGGGTAAGAGGAATTCAGCTAGAATTTTCAGCAAATGGCTAAAGGGCAAGTGTGGAAGCCACAGACGCAAGAGAAGTTCACACCCACTCACTCGGAGTCTTCTCCACGGACCCTCCCTGGTGCACAGGAGAAAGCTTGAGAGCTCCGTGGGATCCTGGAGAAAACTGAGAACATCTTCCTTGGTGGTGGAGGCCTGGAGGGGGGGAAGAGAAAGGCTAGAATGACCCCCCATCCTTTCCCCTACAGAACAGACGTTTCTGCCGCTGGAGAAAGGGCGGCAAGCACGCCGCCTGAGGACAGAGGTGTGACCCACGTGGCTGGCAGAAAGGTAAAAGAAAAATACCTTCTGCGCCTGGGGGAGCAGCAGGAAACCATCCTGGGCCCAGACCTCTGCAGACCTCCTCCTGCTGGGGAGGGCAGGAAGCTCCTGCCCAACTCATTCCATCAAGGATTCAGGGCAGAGCTTAGCTGCCACAGGGAGGAGAAGACCCCAGAGCACAAGGCTGAGGCTAGACCAGCAAGACCATTTACCTGCCTACCCCACCACAAAGAGAGAGAGCAAAAAGTTACCGAGCAAAGGCAGCATGCAGGAAAAAACCCCGGGAGGCACCAGCAGGGGAAGCCTGGAAATTGCGAGTGGATCAGGAGTACATGCATAGCATGGAGAAACTGCGTGTTCAGTTCCAGACGACCGCAAAAAGAGAGTATCACAGTAAAGCAAGTCACACGGATTTTTTTGGTTTCCCAGTGCAAAAAAAAAAAAAAAAAGAGTTATGCTTACACTTATGTGTACAATAGCATTATGTCAAAAAAAAATGAACATAACTGAATTTAAAATACTTTATTGCTAAAAATTTGCTAAGCATCATCTGAGACTTCAGCAAGTCGTCATCTTTTTATTGGTGGAGGGTCTTGCCTCCATGTTGATGGCTGCTGACTGGGGTGGTGGTTGCTGAAGGTTGGGGTGGCTGTGACCATTTCTTAAAATGAAAATTGCATGAAGTTTGGATGGACTCTTCCTTCCATGAAAGATTTCTCTGTAGCATGCGATAAAAACCCTATTGCTGCTATATCAACCAATTTGATGTAATATTCTAAATCCTTTGCTGTTATTTCAACAATGTTCACAGCATCTTCATCAGGAGAAGAGTCCATCTCGAGAAACTACTTTCTTTGATCGTGCATAAGAAGCAATACCTCATCTGTTAAAGTTTATCATGAGAGTAGCAACTCAGTCACTTCTTCAAGCTCCACTTCTAATTCTAGTTCTCTTGCTATTTTTACCACATCTGCAGTTACTTCCTCCACGGGTCTTGAACCCCTCAAAGTCATCCATGAGGTTTGGAATCAACTTCTTCCAAACTCCTGTTAATGCTGATATTTTGACCTTTGTCTATGAATCATGGATGTTCTTAATGGCATCTAGAATGATGAACCTTTACAGAAGGTTTTCAGTTTACTTTGTCCAGATCCATCAGAGGAATCACTATCTATGGCAGCTCTAGCCTTATGAAATCTATTTATTCAATAATAAGACTTGAAAGTCAGAATTCCTTCTTGATCCGTGGGCTGCAAAATGGATGTTGTGTCAGCAGACATGAAAACAACATTCATCTCTTTGCACATCTTCATCAGAGCTCTTGGGTGACCAGGTGCATTTTCAATGAGCAGTCATATTTTGAAAGAAATCTTTTTTTCTGAGCAGTAGGTCTCATCAGTGGGCTTAAAACATTCAGTAAATCATGTTGTACAAAATTGTGCTGTCATCCAGATTTTGTTGTTCCATTTATAGAGCACAGGCAGAGCAGATTCAGCATAATTCTTAAGGGCCCTAGGATTTTCAGAATGGTAAATGAGCGCTGGCTTCAACTTAAAGTTAGCCCCTAACAAGAAAGACAACCTGTCCTTTGAAGCTTTAAAGCCAGGCATTGACTTCTCTAGTTATGAAAGTCCTAGATGGAATCTTCTTCCAATAGAAGGCTGCTTCACCTGCATTGAGAATCTGCTGTTTAGCGTAGCGACCTTCCTCAGTTATCTTCGCAAGCTCTTCTACATCAGCACTTGCTACTTCAACTTGCACTTTTATGTTACCGAGATGGCTTCTTTCCTTAAACCTCATGAACCACCCTCTGCTAGCGTCTCACTTTTCGTCTGCAGCCTCCTCACCTCTCTCAGCCTTCACAGAATTGAAGAGAGTTCAGGCCTTGCTCTGGATTAGACCTGGCTTAAGGGAATGCTGTGACTGGTTTGACCTTCTACTCAAACCACTAAAACTTTCTCCATCCATATCAGCAATAAGTCTGTTTTACTTTCTTATCATTCGTGTGTTCCCTCAAGTAGCACTTTTAGTTTCCTTTAGGAACTTTTCCTTTATATTCACAACTTGGCTAATTCTGGCGCAAGAGGCCTAGCTTTTGGCCTATCTTGACTTTTGACATGCCTTCTTGACTAAGCTTAATCATTTCTAGGTTTTGATTTAAAATGAGGGAAGGGAGACTCTTCCTTTCAGGTTATTAATTGGCTTAATTTCAATGCTGTTGAGTCTAAGGGAATAGGGAGGCTGAGGAGAGGGAGAGAGACGGGAAGCGCTGGTCAGTGGAGCTGTCAGAACACACACAGCGTCTATTCATTAAGTTCACCGTCTTATATGGTGTGGTTCGTGGCACCCAAAACAGTTATAATAGTAACGTCAATGATCGCGGATCACAGAGCACCATAATAGATACAGTAATAATGAGGAAGTTTGAAATATTGTGAGAATTACCAAAATGTGACCCAGAGCACATGCTGTTGGAAAAATGGCACTGATGAAATTCCTCGATGCAGGACTGCCACAAACCCTTGAATTTGTAAAAGCTGCCAGTATCTGTGAAGTGCAATAAAGTGAAGTGCAGACCTTTTGAGAAAAGCCCAGCCCCCGACCCAATTCACAAGGTAAACATGAGAAATTTGAAGCCAGTGGTGCACCAAAGCTGGCCACAGCAACAAGAAAACCCAAAGAGAACATAGAGTATATATATATATAATCATCTTAATATATGCAGAATTAGCTCTAGATGAAATTTAGCACCATTCATGATTAAAATGTTCAGCACACTAGAGATGTAACAGGTTTCCTCAATTTGACATAGACAATCTGCAAAAACCTGCAATCATACTTAATAGTGACATAGTAAATGCTTTTCCCATGAAATGAAGAACAAAGTAAGTTTTCCCCTTTCTACTTCTATAGTTTTTGAGGACTATCCCATGAAAAAAGTTAGAAAAAGAAATAAAACTCATAGAGATTGGAAACATAGAAGTAATAGTATCTTTATTCACAGATGACATAATCATGTACCAAAAAATCTTAAGGAATCATTAAAAAGCTACCGGAACTAATACGTAAATTTAGCAAGGTTGCAGGATAATATAAGATTAATATAAAATCAATTCTATTTTCTACTACTAGCAACAAGCAATTAGAAAATGAAATTAAAAGCCCTGCCATCTCTAACAGCATCAAAACATAGTATATTTAGGAATTAACAAAAGTTGTGTAGGACCTTTACAATAAAAATAATAAAGTATTGCTGATGGGAATTAAAGAAGATTAAATAAATAGAAAGATATATCATAGCCATGGACTGGAAGATACAATATTATTAAGGCACAATTCTCTTCAAATTGACTTATAGATTCATAATCCCAACAAGCTTTTTTTATCTGACAAGCTGAGTCTAAAAATTATATGAAAATGTAAAGGTGCTAGAATAGATAAAACAACCTTTACAAGGATGAACAAAGGTGGAGGACTTACACTACGTGATTTTAAGATTTACTCTAAAGTTCTAAAGGATTTGGAGTCAACGAGTAGCAACAATTGCGAGGTTTTGTTGGCTAGGAGAGCAAGGAAGTGAGACAGTAGATGGAGCACAATGTGGGGCCTAATAAGGAGCTCTTAAAGATTTCCGTGTGAAGCAGGAGATTTGCGTGCTGATTGCAAAGCTCCAGCAAAGAGAAAAATCAGCAGTGCGGGAGAGAAAGGGGGCAGCAGGTGGACTGACATCCTTGAGAAAGTTAGAGAGAAAGGGATCTAGTCCCACATGGAGGGGTTGGCTCCAGAAAGAAACAGAATTCTATCTAAAGCAGCTGGAGCGCAGCATGGGTGCTGCCTCAGTGGGGCGGGGGCGGGGGCCCAGAGCTTCCCTGGTTTGGGAGTCAAGATCCAGGGCTCCCGGAAGCACTTACTACGTGGATGAAATCACTCCTGCCCCACTTTCCTGACAAGACTGTGAGGTCTAACGAGACGGTGCCTGTGAAATCATAGAGCCTATAAAGTAACAACGCTTGCTAGAAATGTTGTAGTTAACAATGAGTCTTGCCCTGAAACAGAATGATCTGTGTCTTGGATTGTTTAAGCAGAGGAGATTCCTGTGATGTGTGGGAGGTTGGAGTAGGTGACCTCTAAGATACTTTTCAGGTCAAAATGAGCAAAAGCAAAGTCTAAATGAGAAAATCCTGTGAGAGTAGGGCACAGAGCCTTGGCGGAACCGTTTCCACAAGCCCTGCACGGCTAAAAGAGCTCAGGATGTGTAGTGGAAAGGAACGAACCCAGGATTTGGAGCCACCCGTTCCCGGTTTGAAGTGTTGGCCGAGAAATATCAAACTGAGCTGCAAGGCAACAGAAGCGTGTATTTGAGGTTTTAGAATTGCACTTCATGGAGCACAGATTCAAGTAGCAGCCCAAACTGTGTCCCGTCTAGATTAGGTGTGGCAAACTGGCATAGCTCCGATGAGTGCAAGTTATGGTGTCAGTTTAATTATGCTCAAAGGAAAAGGGCACAGGAGTCCCCAGGGGAGGAGGAGCCAACTGGAGGCCAAGGAAAGGTCAGCAGATGCCAGCGTTCCTTTTTCTTCAGATTCAGTACCTGGGAGTAAAGTGCAGGAAAGCAGCTTACTGTGAGGAAATATTTTAGCACTGATGGAAAAAATAGTCATAAAAGTTAATATTCTTCCATTCTCAGACAATTTCCCCCCACGTACAGCCATTCACATCCAGAAACTCACCTCCACTCACCTCCGCTCCCGAAAGACCCGACCTTGTCAAATCTTGCCTCTCTACTCCGAGGAGGACATAAATTCTGAATGTTACCTGTGTTACGAATACTTTTCGACACTTTTTGTTTATGAAAAAGAGCTAGATGAGTATCTGCCTGAAAATACTTTTACCCTTCTTGGGTAAGGAAGAAAGGAGAAAAGCAAAATTAATCAAAGTCGGAATGTAAGTGGGTATATTTTTTACTATAATAGGGATGAGTTGGGGAAACATAAGTGGACAGACAAAAAATATTTTACCAATGACTCAGTTACTAAACCAGCCCCTATTGGAGCTAGCATTTCTCTAAGCCAGGGATCTGCAAATGTTTTCTGAAAAGGCCAGATAATACATATTTTAGGGTTTGTGGGCCACTTATCAATTGGGGTGCAACTGCTCAACACTGCCATTGTAAGGCAAAACCATAGACCACACTGCATGAATGGCTGTGTTCCAATAATACTTTATTTGAAAAGCAGGTGGCAAGCCCTCGTTCGCTGACCGCTGGTCTAAGCCTCAGGGATAGATATCAAGGAGGAGAATTGTTTCTGAGATGTGAAATTTAGACTACAGACAAAGAAGGGAAGGGCAATCAGCATTTATTAACAGCCGATTACCAATGTGATCACCCCAGATTTGTCTAACCATTTTGGAAAGAAGGCCCACGATCCCCGATTTTCACCCATGAGATCAATTATTTTATGGTATGTTTTTTTTTTTTTTTAATTTTTTTTTATTTGTAAAATGATATATAAATACATATGCATATATGTGCATTTGTTTACATAAATGTTATTATATATATATACATTTTATAAAGGTGCCTAGATTACCCAAATATTACTCAGAAACTACAGGGATTCCCATGCTCCCCACCACCCACACCCCCAAAAACACCCCACACATCCAT
>JAQZBX010085322.1:0-13121 GCA_029593785.1 Cabassous unicinctus
ATTGGAGTAGACCAGTGACTCAACTTTTGGGACAGGTCACAGACCCTTGGAGAGTTTCTTGAAAGCCACGACCATTATGCACATAACGTGGCTCTGAAATTTCAGGTGAAGCCCTGGGGTCCTTTTGGGTAGGAGCTTAATCTGAGTCCCAAGTTAAGAACTTTGGATGAAACATTAGCAACCATCGTTTCCGATTAGATTCTGCTCTAATCGTCCCCACAATCCTTCCAGATCAGTAGTATTCTTGTCCGGATTTGTGAGATGATGAAACAGGAGCTCAGACACAGAACTTTAACTTCCCAGGCTGGAAAGCTGAGCTAGGACCCCCAGGGCAGGTTCTTCTGAAGCCAAAGACCATTCTTCCCATGACAGTGAGAGAGCGAGCTCTACTCTCCACCTTTCCCTGGTTCCCAGCTACGCTCCCACAATACCAGATAATTTAAACCTCACAGTTTGAAATGCTCTTGTGAAGCAGGACGTGCCTCCATTTGACAGGCAAGCATCTGAGGTTCTAGGAGGTGAAGGGGTCTGCCCAAGGTTTCCATAAGTGAGCCTTAGAGCTGAAAAATGGCCCTGTCACTTCTACACTATCCCATGGGGACAGTGGATGCCTGTGCTCTCCCTCAATGTGCACAAGCATCACCTAATGCAACTTGAAGGACCCACAGGAAGATGGGTGGATGGGGCTTTCTGTGGGTCCCAGGGTTCCCAGTGCCTTCTACACACTTGGCCCCCAAGGCGAATTATCTGCTGGCACCTTAAATCCTTCCAACAGCTCTGTGGGGCAGGGGCATTTTATCCCCACTTTACAGGATGATAAAAGAACCTGACCCAGTGCCCTGTAAGGAGGTACTCCATATACACACACATACACACGTACACACCTGCCTTCAGGTGCCTTCCCAAATTCCCCTGGACTACTAATCAGGCCTCATCTTCCTACCCTTTACCTTCTTGCCATACCCAAGTATTTATGGGCCCTTATCTTTTCACCCTCGAACCTTTGCACCTGCTCTTCCTCTGCCTAGAATGTCCCTCCCTGCTCTGATCAGCCTATTGCTCCTTCAAGGTCCAGCTGCAGTTTCCACCGGGTATCCATTTCCTGGGACTTGAGGTCTCCTCATCTCTGGACCCCCATGTTCAGCAGTGTCTCCGGCACACAGTGGGCTCCAGGTGTTTGATGGAGGTTTGAAGGAGCTCCAGGAAGGCAAAAGCCCCAGGCTCAGAGGCTCCCTGCTCCTAAGAAGACCAGAACATTTATAGCCTGTGCCTACGTGAGGGTTTTCTCTGGTTGACCTCAACTGCTAACAAGCCTTGACTGTTGTTCCCTTTTTTTCCTACCCCATTTAGTTTGCCAGGGTTGTATGAAAAATACCACAGACTGGTTGGCTTACAAACAGGAATGAATTGTCTTGCGCTTTTGGAGGCTAGAAGTCCACAGTCAAGGACCCGGCAGGATCATGTTTTCTCCAAGGTCTGTAGCATCCTGGGAGTGGCTTGCTGGCCACCCAGTACTCAATCTCTGCCTCCAGCCTGTGGCTGTCACGCTCCCTGTCTGTCTTCTACTACTGTGTCCAAATTTCCCCTACTCATAAGGACTCTAGTCACTCGGGATGAAGGCCCACCTGATTCAGGTCGGCCTCACCTCCACCAGTTACATCTTCCAGCTCCCTTTACAAATGGGTTCCATCCACAGGCTGGGGATTAGGACTTGAACATGTCTTTGTGGGTGACATGATTTAGTCCATCACACCCCCTTAGGTTTCCTTGGCTTGGCCCTGGGGGTGTCCTTGCAATGATCTTCAGCCTTCCATCCTCCTCCTACAGCCAGCCTCTTTTAAGGCACTGAACTAACCCTTGATCCTGTTCCTCCTTCCTCAAACACCCTGTATGGCTCCCTGTGGCCTAGAAAACTTGTGCACCCTTGAGCAAGGCATGCAAAGCCCATGGGTGGGAGTGTATGTGTGCATCCTGCTTCCACAAATTGTCTTTTTCACCCTCCCTTTGGTTCTTTCCTCTCCTCCTGACAACCTGGTTCTTCCATTTCCCTGTGCCTCAATTCCCCCTTCTTAGGCCTGGCAAAATCTTCCTTACTTTTCAAGGGCAGCTTAAATGTCTCCCGTGAAACTCTCCTGGAGCCCCCAAGAGTAATCAATTATTTTTTTATGCCTAGGCCAGGTCTCCTCCCAAACCTGGAGCTCTCTGAAGGCAGGACTGCTCCCTTACTGCCGGGCAGGGCAGGGCAGGGCAGGGCAGAGTTTCGTGAATCAACGGTGCTGACTCGCATCTGACAAAGGGCAGAATCTCCTGGGAATGACCCACCCTCATCCCCACCCCTTCCCCCCTCCGCTGAAGGGACTCAGATTGTGAATTGGTGGCCAATATTCTAAGTCTTAGACGGCCTCCCCCCCAGCCTGGGCCTGTTTCCTACAGGAAAGGGAGCTGAACTCATTGGATGTTTCGGTACCCCCATCGCGCCTCGTGGAGCGCCCTGCAACCAAAGTTTCACTGAACTTCCCCGGGGGGCTGAGCACGGTCGGGAATACTTGGGGGGTACAGAAGTGCTTCTGAGGAAGAAAATACACTGGTTCGGACTGAGCCACTGCCCATTTTGCCAAAGGACAGGCAAAAACTCCCCACACGCCTCCCTCGTTTGTTAAAAAGTCAAAGCACTTGGCAAGGCCGCCCGAAATCCAGGCCCGCGCCCTCCACCCCAGGCGCCCGAGCCTCAGCCCCCGACACAAACAAGCGCCCCATAGCTGAGGAGGATGGAGAAGGCGCGGCGCCTTTAAGAGGCGGCGGCCCGCGCTGCCCCCTGGCGGCCGCCGCGGCCGCGCTTCCTCCGCCGCCCCGCGGGGTCCAGCGGGCCGCCGGCCGGGTCAGCGCGGCGGCGGGGCCGGGCTCGGCGTGGGCGCGGGCGCCGGTCGCCGCCGTTCTCCGCGGGCCGCGCGCGAGGCCTCCGAGGAGCAGGAGCAGGAAGTGGCGGCGGCGGGTGAGGCTGGCGGGCGGCGCGGGGCGCGGGCAGGGCAGGGCGGGCCGGGAGGTGCAGGCCGCCGCGTGCTCCCCACGGGGGCCCAGCGCCGGGAAGGGCTCGCGCCCGGCTCGGAAGCGCCCGACGCGCAGCGCGGGGCTCGGAGGGTGGGGGCGGCGGGGGAGGAGGGCGGCGGGCGGGCGGGCGCGGGGGCCGAGCCGCCGCCTTTTCCTCCGCGGCCGCCGGAGGGCGTGTTGCCCCGGCTCGCGCGGGGCCGCGGCGGGCTCGCGGGGCGCCGTCTGGGCGGGGACCGTCTCCCGGCTGCCGGGCCCGGCCCGCGAAGCTGCCGGCCCGCAAGCCCCGCGGGCGCCCGGGCGGCGGGGGCGGGGGCGTGGGCGGGGGCGCGGGCGGCCCCGCGGCGGCCGCAGCCAGTGGCATCCCGCGCTGAGCGCCGCTCCCTCCTCCGGGCCGCCCTGCCCGCCCCTCCCCGCAGGACTGCGCGCCCGGAGCCCGGTTCCGCGTCCCCGCCGCCGGGAGGAGGTGCCCGCACGCTCGCGGCGCGCGTCGGGGCCGCACTCGGCCTGTGGGCGATTTCCTCGGCCCGGAGCTCGCCGCGCGAGGAGGAAGATGCAGACCTTCCTGCGAGGCAAGCGGGTGGGCTACTGGCTGAGCGAGAAGAAGATCAAGAAGCTGAATTTCCAGGCCTTCGCCGAGCTGTGCAGGTGAGGAGCGAGCGGGGCCCCGGCCCGCACCCGGCTGCGCCCCAGCGCCTCTTTGAGGAGGTGGCAGCCAGACGGGGAGATGTGGCGCTCCGGGTCCCGGGGCCGAGTAGCCGCGGGGCCGTGTTGTGGTTAAGGAGCGGCGGTGGCCGGTCGAGGCGTCGTGGCGTGGACCAGGGCTCCCAGGTGCTCTGCGACCCCGGCAGGGGGCCCGCGGCTGCCCCGGGCGCGGCGGGAGCGCGGCCAGAGGTTGACCGAGGGACCTGGGGAATCGGGGCATCCACGCTGTTTACCAGCGGCCGGAGGTTACTCTGGAGCTCTGGTGGTTTTTTTGCACCGTTCCTTCCCTTTAGTGGAGAAGGGCACCGGCCTTTGTTGACCGCCTACTGTGTGCACCGCCTGCGTTCTGGAAGCCCTCCTTCCATGCCCCCGTGTTGAGCCTGATTGAAGCGGGTAGCGAGCCTGTTGGCATGAACGTGGTGATTTGCTGTCTCATGAGAGCCTCGCAGCAGCCTTGTGAACTGGTGGGGATGGTGATTCTGGGCCACGTGTCAGAGAAGGGGCACTGAGACGCGGAAAGGTGAGGCACCTCGCCTGGGGTCGCACAGCTAGGGAGGTGCCCTGGAAGTGCTCTGAAAATGCAGGTGGAATCGAAGGCCCCTCCGCCAGCTGCCCCCGCCTCCATGCTGGCGCTGGATGGTGGAGGCTGGAGATATTTAATAAGCTCACATTCTTCGTAAATTACAGAAGCATGGAGGCTGGGTTCAGGTGCAGCTTGCCTTGTTCCACAACTGTGGCTTTGGCTCCCTGAAGCTGTTAGTTAAATCCTGCTCTAAATGAAAGTCTTTAAAAGAATCTGGCTCTCGAAAGCCTTCTGGAGAGTCCAGGTGGAAACCTTTTATTGTGTAGTGCTTCCAGTCGGTAGATTTGATTTTCAAAAACTGGCCCCACTGGCATTTTTATCCCTGTTAAGTCCCCAAAGATCTTGGAGAATTGGACAGTTGCGTTTCTTTCTCCTGGGTGTGTGGGAGTGAGTGGCTGGTCTGAGCTGGCATGTGCAGGCAGGCCTGGCACCACCTCTGGGCCCCTCCTGCCCCCCAGTCCCCGGGGTCCTGCTTCTCCTTTGCTCCATGCGTGCCCCCCAGGCGCTCCTCTCCCCCAGCGGGAGGGGCGTGTCTTGCATAAAGCAGCTTCTGGTTCTGTGTCCCTGGGTGTGGGATGGGGTTGGCTGCCTTCTCCCAGGCCTGCTTCCCAAGGAGAAAGCTTTTCATGGCTGGGAGGGTGTACAGAGCTGCCCTGGAATTCACGAGGAAATCAGGAGGAACTCACGGCCAGAGCTTTGAAAGGGAGTCTGAGGGTTTTGGAACTTTAAAAAGGACACTTGAATATTGCACCCTAGATCTAAGACACCCTCGAGGGAAAGGTACGGACCCGAGGACATTTGGAGAAGCCTCTTTGGCATGAATCCAGGACCTTGAAGCCCAGTTTTGGTGTGCGGCAGTGGGGGCTTCCCCTGCATCATGTAAGACCCGGGAAACCCCAGTGAAGACCTTGCACCCTTTTTTATTGATGTCTGCCTTATTTGTGTCACCCTGTGCCTGCAGCCAAAGCGATTAGGCTTCTCATCGGGTTGGTATGTTTTGTTCAGTCATTAGGAGACAACAATCCTAGCTGAGACTCATGGCTGCTTCCTCATGCTGGACTCGCTTCCTCGCTGGATCTGCTTTTGCCGCCTCGTGGAGCCCCCTGCCCTTAAAGGGGGCGGGAGGGGCCACCTCTGGGCGAGCTAGGTATCAGCTGGTTTGGGAGCAGAGTGTTAACGTTCCCGAAAGGGTGGCTGTGCACAGTCTAGTTGCCTTCTTCCGGACTAAACGTTGGCTTCAAGGAGAAGGCAGAGAGCATCTGGATCATTCCAGGACCCTAGGAAGCCCACTTAGTGTTTTCATTAGGGAAGCTTTAGAGGTTTTGTCACTTGGGCTTAAGAATGGAAAGAAAACACCGAAAAATAGTTTTTCTGTTTCTCTTTTATTGCTTTCAGGGCACTGCCCCCTAGTGGCCACATTTCTATACTGGGTGCAAAATGCTCCAACTGTTGAGATGGTGACTTTGCCGTTGTTTTGTTTGGTATGAACGCGGGTGTGATTTTAGCGGCTGAAGAGGCAATGTGGATGGACGTCGGCAAACGCTGAGCATTCTGGGGGTGCAGCCCTGCTATATTGGTGGATGGTGAATTGCCTACGAATTCCCTGATGAAAAAGTAGAGAGACGTAAGAAAGTGACAGACTTGCTCTGCTCGGAATGTTTGTGGACAGTGGCAGCTCCAGAGAGGACGGCCTGAATGGACGGGGGGCTGAGTTGCTTGGTTGAATGGCAAGCTGTGTAAAGAGCTCAGCCCAGGAAGGGAAGTTGGAGACCCTCTCATCCAGCCCGTTTATTTTTCTGGATGGAGAAACAGGCATGAGAGGGGCAGGCTCCATGCTTGCGCTCCTTTCGTTTAGCTTCTGGAATGGGTCCAACCCGGAGATCTTGAGACCCGCATGGAAAGCCAGCCCTTGTTCCTTGGGCACTGCCGGCAGTCACGCAGACCAGCTTGTTCACCTTCCCGGTGGCCCCGCTGCTGCCATTTTGTGAACGTGGCAAGGCTGAGTCGGCTCTGAGTGTAATGACTGTGCTTCTTTGAGGGGGCATTACACACTGAGGGCAATGGAGCCAGGTCCTGGGAAGTGCCCCGCCTACTCGGTCACCTTGGGTAGGCGTCATGGCCAACCCTACAAGTGGCTTGCGTCGTGACGGGACAGGGGCTCTGGCGAGTCAACAGAGGGGCCTTTGCATCAACCTGGTTTTTAGTGGTACTTTGTGTTCCTGTCACTCTCCTCTGGTTCTTTCTCTCTCTCCCGGGAATGCCCGCTCGGCCGTGTCCTCTTTGCCCTTCAACCTTCCTCCCCCTTCCCCTAACACTGGAGCAACAGCCCAGCTCCCGCACACCCTTTGTGGCTTTTCCAAGATGACAAGAAGGCACTTGAGGGGGAGCAAAGAAGTAAAGCTGTTAGTTGGAAATGCTGGGTGATGTCTTTTGCCTTTTTTTTCAGTTCTCCACAGTGCCCCGTTTAGGAATGCTGGCTGACCCAGGTTTCCTTTGTTCGGTGTTGGCCGCGTCTCCTCCGACTCCCCCCTTGCACTCCCACTCTTCTTTTCTTTGGCTGAACTGGTGTTGCAGGAGGTGGTGAAAAAAGTGCTTGACTATAAAGCCCTTTGGTATAAAATGGGGGTGAGCCTCTGCCCATCTCTACAATACTAGCCAACTGTTTTAGGAGGTGCTTCCAGAGACCTCATTTATCCTCCCAGCAGCCCGGGGCTGGAGGGATGGGGAAACCGAGGCTCAGCGTTAGGGACTTATCTGCCTCTTGGCCGAGGCCTTTCTGCCTGAGGACATAGCTTCCTTGTCTCCTGTCTCTTTACCCGGGGTGGGCTGGGGCTTCCTGGAGGGTCCAGAAGCAGATCATCTGTGAGGTCCTTGTCCTTGAGAATTTTGGAGGCCAGCTAGGCAGACTTGGCTCGCAGGAAGTATGTTTATGGAGCAATCTCAGACCATTTTATCATCTTGCCCTTCCCGCACAGGCACCCCTGTTAGCACAGGGCCCTCAGAAGGCGCCGGGGCCTGGTGGTCCTCTGTGCTCACATTTGGTGAGCACCTGCTGGATCCAGTCCTGGGGTGCGGGGCTGGTTGGAGTGCAGCGTCCTCATGGAGCTAGGACTTTGGTGTTAACAGTAGACTGGCCTGGGGGTGCCTGCCAGGGAGAGTGTAGGGTGCTGGCAGGGCGACATTTCTTCCTTGAAAAATGGGGTCATCTTGAAGGTCCTTTTCTGCAGGGATGGCTTTAGCATTCCAGACTGGAATTCTGGAGATTCTAGGGCGGGAGGGAAGGGGATCATTTCCAGGATTAAGTGATACTGGTGTGTGGGTGGGTATTTTCTTTTCGTTTGTTTCTTTTAATGTCTGGATTTGGCACCATTTCGGGGGTGTGGGGGTGGGTGGGGGTGCTGATTTAGGTTTCCTTTGCAGCTGTGCACCAGGAATATCCATAACTCAGCCTTGCAAATAAACACTTTCTACCAGTCTCCAAGAGAATAAACCAGCAAAGTGAGAGAAAATCTCCGCCTGGACACCACTTGTCTGTTGAGGAGCCAGGCCTGGCTCCATGCCTGACTACCCATGGGACCCTGGGCGTTACTTAACCCCTCTGTGCCTCAGTTTCCTCATCTGTAAAGTAAGGATCGAATGTGTTACCATGCTCCACATGTAACGTGCCTAGCATGGCGCTGGGAGCTGAGTATGAGTTTATTGCCACTTTTTTTTTTTTTTAAGGAGATATGGGGACCAAACCCGGGACCTCATACATGGGAAGCAGGTGCTCAGCCACTGAGCTACCCGCTGCCCCCACAGTTATTTTTGCTGTTCTTGGGGAGTGGGTGAGTGGGTGTCTGCTCCTGACATGGCCTCTCTATTCAGGGACCTCTGGCATTTGTAGATTATTCAGTGTTCTTGGTTTTGACAGTTTGCCTTGAAGTCCATGAGGGATGTTGAGTGGTCATTTTGGGCTTGTGGATTTGAGGCTGGTGGGCTGGCTGGACCCCGATGTGGCTAAGGAGGGACCTCTGCCCCGCCTGGGCCTTCAGCGCACAGCTGGGCTCTGTTCTCCTTTCACACCCGGTCCCATTGGAATCTTACAGCCTCCCTGAGAGGCAGGTGTGCTGCCTCACTCATGCCGTGGATGGGGAAACTGAGGAAATTATATGTGAACGCAAGGGGATACTTTCATTTTTTTTTCAGCTTTGGAGATTCAGAAAGAGTTTGTGCTGGGTTTTCTGAAAATGCCCGGAGTTTCCATTAGTGAGCGTATTACTATTATTAGCTAATGCTTATTTATTTAACATTTATTTTTACTTTGTCTTTTTGAATATTTAATATATGCATATGGTAAAAAAAAGTTGGAGGACTCGAAGTGTACAATGAAAAGTCAGTCATTTTCTTCCTTCTTCCTGAGTTCCAGGTACTTGGGGGAAACTACTGTTGGCAGCCTGGCTTTTTAGGTATTTTAGGCAAGCACGTGTGCGTGTGCCTCTCTCTGTACACACTGGTTGGTTCTGTCTTGGCTCATTTCACTTAACACTGTGCCTTGGAGAAATTCCACATCCTTGCTTCATTTGGAGACAGTTCTGTGCCACTAGCCTTGTTTTTTTATTTTTTTTACATACCAGGGACTGGGGATTGAACCTGGAATTTTGTATGTGGGAAGCTGGTGCTCAACCACTGAGCCACATCGGCTTCCCTGAGTTGGTTTTATCATTTGTTTTGCTTGTTGTTTGTTTTTTTTCAGGTGGCATCGAACCCAGGACTTCCCATGTGGGAGGCGGGCGCCCAACTGCTTGAGCCACATCCGCGCCCTCGTTTTTTTTTGTACTGGCTCTGTGGTGCAGCCAGTACAAGGATGGGCCGTGTTTTCCCCTCCAGTCTTTGGCTGGTGTGGGTAGTGCAGCCGAGTGAGTGCCTGGGTGCACGTTGCTAGGTGAGCGAGTGCTGGGGCAGAGGGCATGGGTATTTTTCGTTTTCCTCACAAAGAGGAGGTCCAGCTTTCACTCCCAGCGACGGCAAGCAGGAGGTCCCTTTACCTGCGCTTCCCTGTGGCCAGACGCACGAGCGAGGCATGGTCCTTCCGGTTTGCAGGGCTCTTGCTATGCCCGAGATTGCAGCACTCACGCCGTCGCGAGCCAGCCAAGCACCCGGCCGGCAGCGGGCAGAGCTGGGGCTCACTCTGCAGGCGCGGTGCCTCTGTTGCTGTCCCCCCAGCCAGCCTGCCTCCACTGATTCTCTCTCCCACATGGTGTAGCAGATTTTGGGCATTCAGCGAATACTTAGTGAAGTGCCTCGTGAGTGCAATTCCTGAATAGTTGGATATAAATAGGGTTTCTGTTTTCCCTCATATTTTGAATTCAGCTGGTAAGCTAGCTTCTTGAAGGAATGCTATCACTAAAGAGTAATATTCATTTTAGAAAGAAAGCAAATGATCGTTCAGGAGCTCTTCACCTACGTCCTTCCCCGGCAAAGGCAAGGTCGTAAACACCTTCCGCCTTCCTGCATGAATTGGGCCCACCCAGCCTTTGCCCCCTGTGGCCCCTGGAAAGCTGGCCTGGGTGTGTGGCGTTGCTTTGGGGAGAGTGTTGACTCCTGGGAGGGAGACCCAGGCCCGGTGGGCTTGGTAGCTGTCCAAGGTCACACAGTGGGGATGTGGCAGGGGTCTTACCCTGCGCCAAGCCTGGTGCCCCTCCCTGCGGGCTGAAGCCTCCTTTCAGATGGGCCCTTGTGGATGAGGGTGGCTGTTGGAGCAGGCCCCACCATTGCCATTGGGCTGTTGGAATCGCTCCTGGCTTTGTCTTGCCTGTTCACAGCCTCCTTCAGAAGCAGCTGCCCTTTGTGGCCTCTCTGCCTCCCCAGCAGGGCCTCCAGACTCATTTCTGTAGGCTCGTCATTGGCACCATGCCAGGCCGAGGGTTGGCAGACTTGGGAGTGTGTCCCCCCGCCCCGCCATTCCCCGATAGCCTGCTTTTAGGGCTCAGTGGGGAGATCTGCCACTGGCTATGAAGATTTGAGAATCACTCCCATGAGGGAGTCCCAGACCCCTGCCCACCCCTGCCCCCATACCCTTTGACAATAGGACCATCCCTTTGGTGCTGGGGCCCTGCCCTGTGGATGCTGGAGTCCATTCCATGGGTGCTGGGTACCTGCCCAGTTGGGCAGGAACTGCCCTGCCTTGTTCACTGCTCTTTGTGTTCCTGGGCGCGTGTGCCAGCAGAGCCCTCCAGAGTGGGCTCTGCTAAGCTGCCAGCTGCTCCTGGTGGGACAGGGTCCTTCCCAAGGGTCGCTTCTGGGAGATGCCCTTTTTTTCCCTTTTCACTCAGTCCGAATACTCAACACTTAGTGACCCCTGGCTGCTGAGCCTGTTTCTTTCTGGATTTGCTCATTGTCTTGTTTATTGTCTATCTCCCCATTAAAAAGCTGGTTCTATGAAGTTTTGTTCCCTGCTGAAGTCCAGTGCCTATAATAGTGAACACAGTAGGAGCTCAAACATGTCTGTTAGTAAATGAACAAACGGATGTGCCAACTGGCGAGTTTTGGAAGCTTCTTCCATGTCCCTGGGACTCAGTCAATGCCACTTGAGACCCAGTATGTTCTGGGCCAGGAAGGAAACCCCAGAGGTGAGGGAGATAGGACGGGAGGAAGGTGGGGGGGGGTCCCTGGTCTGGGAGGAGCTGGTCTGCGTCCCCCATTCATTCTTTTATTCATGTAGCAAATCCTGAGCGTCTGCCCTGGCCTGGTCCATTTCTCTTGCACCTGGGGAGAGAGAAGGCAAACCAACCTGCAGATGCCTTTAAAACACTGCAGGGTGCAATTAGAGCCCCGAGTCATGCAAACTGGGGCTGGTGGGGGTAGCTGGACCACTTTAGCTCTCTGTGGTCAGAGAAGGCCTCTGCGGAGGTGACCTTTAACAGAGTGGGGCTAAGACCTCTCTTCTCTGGGAGCCACAGAGGCGGTGTGTGCTCCCAGAGCCTGCACCTCCGGGCCTGCCCCTGGCTTCTGTGGGGACCGTGGGGACCTGTCTAGGGACAGGCAGACAGCTCTGGGCCACTTTTCCCTTCAGACAGGTTATCCTTCCATAGCGCTCTTCCCCTAATACTGTGATGAAGGACAAGGTGGGTGGCCTGGGGACCCTCCTGCCAGCCCAGACTGCAGCTGTGGTCTGGGGACCAAATAAGAGGAGAAAAGATGCTCCCCACTGGTTCAGCCCAGTCTAGCCTTCTGGGTGTGGGAAATTAGCAGTTCTGGGCCTTAGGTGTGTGTTTGGAGGGAGGGGAGATGTTAATCTTCCTTGTGGGCCCTAGGTCAGCTGACTTTTCCCAGTGCTCTGGTTAGGTCTCAGGTACCCAGTGGGGGCCGAGATGGAAGCCATACCTACCAGCAGTCATTTACATTGTCTGTTATTTGCTGAACTTGCCCATTGCCCAACAAAAGAAGTACCTGGGACACAGTGAAAAATACACCTTCTTGAGCACCCCTTCTCCCCCCCCCCAAAAAAAAAAAAAGATTTCTAGAGAAGGGGCAGGCAAGGAGTCTGGGGATCTCCTTTTAACAAGTGCCCTGATGATTCTTACTAGCAGACACTTCTGGGAAACCTAATTGTTATTTCCCCAAAATGATCCTGTTTGGGGAAATACCAAGTTAAACAAAGCTAACCCGGTCTCTTTACTGCAGGGCTTCTGAGGGACCTAGGGGCTCTCCAGGGGAGTGTCTGGGATGGAAGGGTCCCAGGCCAGTCTTTCTAGGGCCCCTTTGTGGGAGTATTGACTTATGGGACTCGTGATCCCTGGAATACACTCTGGGAAACTCTAGTCTGGCGAGACCATCTGATGCTTTGATGCGTCGTCTCAGCTTCACTGGATGGGCCCACACGTGTGGCTGGCTGATTGTTTCCTTTAGGGAAAATTCCCTCCTTCTGTTTTTAAATTTCTTCCCTTTGGCTACTGCTGATTTGCAGTGGAGTTTACTTAAAGGTGGATCCCAAGGCCTGACAGGAGCTAGTCTTTGCATAGGAGGGCATTCCTGGGGACTGGGCCAACCAGATGTGACATTGGTTATCGGCATCAGCCAAAGATGTTTTACTTCACAGTTTACTCTGCAAACTCATTGACTCAGCAGCAGTCCCTGTGGTCTGGCGGGTGGGCCAGCCCGGGGTCACTCCAGTAAAGTAGGTCTTTGCAGGCACTCTTCAAGCCAGGTGTGGGAGTACCAGCTTCCGCTGGGAACTAGGACTTGTGACTTGTTCTGGAGGCCTGCCATGTACCACTTGAAGGAGGCCCGCCACATGCCTGGAGGAGGCCCACCATGTACCACTTGAAGGAGGTCCACCACACACCTGGAGGAGGCCCACCACGTACGACCTAGAGGAGACCATATGCCTGGAGGAGATCACATGCCTGGGGGAGGCCTGCCACGCACCACCTGGAGGAGACCACATGCCTGAAGGAGGCCCACCATGCACCACCTGAAGGAGACCTGCCACGTGCCTGGAGGAGGCCCACCACGCACCTGAAGGAGTCCCACCATGCCTTTGAAGAAGCCCTTCATGCTTCTGTTTTTTTTTTAAAGATTTATTTATTTTATTTATTTATCCCCCCACTTGCTGCTTGTGCTGCTGTGTCCATTCGCTGCGTGTCTTCTCTGTGTCTGCTTATCTCCCCCTTGCTGTGAGGTCTTGCCGCATCAGCCCACAGCGCCGCGCGAGCCGGCCTGCCCTCACAAGGAGGCGCCGGGAAGCGAACCCGGGGCCTCTCATATGGTAAACGGGTGCTCTATCCATTGCGCCACACCCGCTTCC
>JAQZBX010085323.1:0-13142 GCA_029593785.1 Cabassous unicinctus
ATCATCATCATCCATCCATCCATCATATCTATCTATCTATCTATCTATCATCATCATCCATCCATCCATCCATCATATCTATCTATCTTCTATATCTATCTCATCTATCTCTATCCCTATCGATCTATCATCTATCTCTTTGTCCCTATCAATCTATCGTCTATCTATCTATCTATCTATCATCTATCTATCTATCTTTCATCCATCATATCTATCTATCATCTATAAACCATCCATCCATCATATCTATCTATCTATCTATCTATCTATCTATCTATCTACCTATCTTCTGTATCTATTTCATCTATTTCTTTATCCCTATTGATCTATCATCTATCTCTTTGTCCCTATCAATCTATCATCTATCTATCTATCTATCTATCTATCTATCTATCTATCTATCTATCTATCATCTATCATCCATCCATCCATCCATCCATCCATCATATCTATCTATCTATCTATCTTCTATATCTATCTCTTCTCTTTATCCCTATCGATCTATCATCTATCTCTTTGTCCTTATCAATCTATCATCTATCTGTCTACCTACCTATCTATCTTTTATCTATCATCTATTATCTATATCTATCTCATTTATCTCTTTATCCCTATCAATATATCATTTATTTATAGCTATCTATCATCTATCTAGCTACCATCTATCTATATCTATCAATGTCTAGCTATCATCTATCTATATCAATCATATCTATCTATCTATCTATCTATCTATCTATCTATCTATCTATCTATCTATCTATATCTTCATGTCCCCTTAGTCTCCTCTGGGTTGTGATAGCGTCTCCATCTTTCCCGGCCAGACATTCTGCAGAATGGCCCCTAATCTGGATGTGCCTGATGTTTTGTTCCCGATTATAATGGAATTACAGGTTTTGGGAAGACTATCCCACAGTCGAGGTGTCCCCATCACATCATATCAAGGTTACATGGAATCCACATATCACCTGGTGGTGAAGTCAACCTTGACCACTTAGCCTAGAAGCCTACATTTAGTAGCCGTCTAGGTGTCCCCTTTCCCTACTCCAGCCTTTAGTAGCGAGTTGCTAAGCCAGTCCACCCTCAAGGAGGGGAGGGAGGGCCAAGCGCCACCTCCGGGAGGGGTCATGCCTACATACAGTCAATGGAATCCTTCTCTAAGGAAGGTTTGCTCTCTCCCCCATTTATTCATTCATTCAATCATTCACTTCTATCACTGTGGACAGACTATGTAAGCTCAAAGCACCAGAACTCTAGGTCCACTCCCTTCCCGTTCCTTCCCCATCTAGAAGTGACCAAGAATCCTCCCCCCACCCCAAACGTTTAGCAAGAGAGGCTTCACCTTTCCCCCGATTATAAAAGCCAAATATGCAGAATAGACAAATTCACAGAGACAGAAAGCAGATTAGTGGTTTCCAGGGGCTGGGGTGAGGTGGGGGGAATGGGGAGTGACTGCTAATGGGTAGGGGGTCTCCGACTGGGGTGATGAGAAAGTTCTGGAACTACTCAAAAATGATGGTTGTACAATATTGTGAATGTACTAGATGCCACTGAATTGTACACTTTAAAATGGTTACAATGGTAAATTTTACGTGTGTATTTTACCACAATAGAAAAGAGAAGGAAAAAAGAGTGACTGTGTCCCTCATAGGAAAGTTTAAAGATACAGAGAAGGATCAAGAAGATAAAGATGCCCGAATTCTACTGCCCAGAAGGCATCTCAGTAAGTCACCTTCCAGTCTTTTTTCTTTACTTACATTTTATTTTTATTTACGTGCTTGAGATCATAAGGCTTATGCAGCCTTGATTTCTATTTTTTTCAATCTTCTCCCTCTCATTATATTGTGAGCATATCCCCGCATCCTTAAATATTCTCCCATCAGATGATTTTTTAATTACGACACAATATTCCATCATATGGAGGGACCATACGGTATCTAACCAGCTCCTTATTTATCAGGATTTTCATTGCTTCCCGTTTGGTTCTATTTTTACAAATAACACCGGGATGCACATCCTGATAAAAACCTTCGACAGCATCGCTGATTAGTTGAGGTTATTTATTTATTTATTTTTTCCTAAAGGCAATTTAACCAGGATGCCAAGGGGAAGAGAAAAGAAACGAATCCCAAATGGGGAAACCGGGAAGGGGCCTTGAATGGGTTGAATTGTGCCCTCCCCCCAAAAAATGCAGAAGCACTAGCTCCTGGTCACATGACTGTAATTTTATTTAGAAGTGGGGATACTGCAGGTGGAATTAGCTACATTAAGAGGAGGTCATTGAGTAGGGCGGGCTCTTAATCCATCATGACTAGTGCCCTTTTAAGAAGAGGGGAAGAGACACACAAGACAGAGAGAGGGGACACGGCCATGTGATGATGGAGGCAGAGACTAGAGCAATGCCTCTCCAAGCCCAGGACTTCCGGTCACCACCAGAAGCTAGAAGAGGCAAGGGAGGATTCTCTCCTACAGGTTTCAGAGGAGGCAGAGCCCCTGCCGTCACCTTGATTTCAGATTTCTAGCATCCATAACTTTGAAACAATACATTTCTGTCATTGGAGGCCACCCAGTTTGTGGTACTTTGTTATAGAGCCGTAGGAAACCAAGGCAGGGCTCAAAGAGGCCGTGTAGCCAAGCTGCTGCCTTCCCTCTGTTGGGAATGCTCTCCCTCAAACATCTGCCTGGCTCCCTCCTTCTCCCCTCAAATGTAACCTCCTCCGGGGTGCCTTTCCGGATTGCCCCACCTGGAATAGCTCCCTAGCTCACTCACTCATTCTCCTGTGCTTCTTTAATTCTCATAGGCTGCATCACTACTTCCCATATCATGCTTTTGTTTTTGGTCTATCACCCACTTAACTGTGCTGCTTATCATTTATCATGTTTATAGTTCGTGTCTGCCTCCCCTACCAGGGCAGGGATAGCTGTCTGTCTTCTGCACTGCTCTGTCCCTTGTGCCTTCTTGTTGCCTGGCACACAGTAGGCACTCAATAAATAATTACTGAATAAATGAATGGCTTTCAGTGGGATCATATAGCACTGTCGACCCAGCAGGTGGCCTCCGATTAGACTCCGTGCCCATGGTTTCCGAGACTCTTGAAGCAGGAGGGTCCAGAGTCCCCTTGGATGTCACCCAGTCCCACAGCCACTGCTGACTAGTTCAGAAAAGAGCGGCAAGGCCATGCCCACTGGCCTCGGCTCCAGCGCCTGTCACACCTGGAAGCTTCCACAGTCATGGAAGACAAAGTCAGACTCCGCCTGCTGTGCCCACCTGTGTCTGGATGGAGGGAGGGCATCCTTGCACAGGTCTGGGCCAGAATGCACAAGTCAGGGAAGGGCAGGCAGCCAACAAGGGGCAGTTTATCCCTGTGGGCAACTGGAGCAGAATCCCTCTGGGGGTCTCAAGGACACGGCGTGGAACACACACGGAGAGTCACTGCACCCGAGGGGAGGGAGCTGGGGTGCCTATTGCTCTACCCGGGCCTGCGTGTAGCCCAAGCTTCCCCAGCAGTTCCAGAAAGCCCTGGAGCGCAGAGTGGCAGGAGGGGGGCACAGTAGAAAGCCTTCAGAGGGACAGGGCACGGCCTGGACCACAACCACGAGTACCAGGCGGACCTGACGTCTTGTGTCTGTCCTCCAGCATTCAGAGGCCCTGGGCTACACCTTCCACAGACTCCATCCACTGGGGACAGAAACCCCATCTTTCTGGAGCCTCGGTCCCTGGTCTAGTCCAGGGCTTCCCTTTGTTGACATTTTGGCTCAGATCATTTATTTGCGCAGTAGGGTTTGTCCTGTACACTGTAGGACGTTGAGCATCCCCAGCCTCCATCTGCAGCACCCTCTCCCCAAATTGTAAAAAAAACCCAAAATGTCCCCAGCCATTGCCAAGTGGGGGCAGAATCACTCCCCTCCCCACCAAGTTGAATTTACTGCTCTACCCAAAGGACGATGGGGTGTGCAAGTGTGTGGAAAGTGCTGGGTGGTTGATCTGAATTAGCGGCAGTTACCTGTGGGCAAGTGTGAGGAATGAAGTGGGACTACCACGGCCTATTCCATTTACTCTCAGCTGCTGCTGGAGGTTTTTCTTTTTTTTTTTTAGGTGCTGGGGATTGAACCCAGGATGGCATATTTGCAAAGCAGGCACTCAGCCACGGAGCTGCACCGCTCGCCTGCTGCTGGAGTTTTTATGATGAAAGTTGCATACACGTTTCTCAAAGGGGTGCCAGTCCAATTTGGCCAAACCCAGGACCGGGTTTTGTTCTAAACACTTCACGGGGGGTGAGGGGCTGAGTTATGTCCCCCCAAAAAGACATGCTCAAGGCCGAGTCCCGTGAATGGGACCTTATTTGGAAATAGGGTCTTTGAAGATGGATCAGTTAAGGTGAGTCCACACTGGAGTAGGGTGGGGCCGGATCCAATTCGACTGATTTCCTTATAAAAAGAGGAGAATTGGACACAGACAGAGGGGAGAAGGCCACATGACAATGGAGGCAGGAAACCACCAGAAGCTGGGCAAGGCAAGGGGCCTGGCTCCTCCAAGACCTTGAATTTAGACTTCTGGCTTCCAGAACTATAAGACAATAAACTTCTGTCATTTTAAGCCACCCAGTGTGTGGCACTTTGTTACAGCAGTCCTGGCAAATGAAGGAAATGTGTGTCTACTCACTCAGCACAGAGAGGCCAAACAACTTGCCCAAGGTTGCACAGCAAAACAGCAGTGGAGCTGGGATCTGAACCCAGAGAGGCTGACACCTGAGTCTGGGCTCTTAACCACTAAGCTGGCTTTTCCTGAGGCTACTGGGATCCACGCTCAGAGGCTTCCAGGCCAAACATCCCCCGGGAACCCTGCTGCTCAAGATGAAACCTTGGGAAACGAGTGGTCCTGCTCACTCCTCCCCCACTGGGCACACCCCTGTGTCTGAACCAACGGGCTCTCTCTCTTGACCCCAGCCCTGTGATACATCTCCTTTCCATGTTCACAATTTCCTCAGCTCCTTCTCCTCGCTCTCATTCCCTGCTTCTGTTCCCTAACCCTCCTGTCTCCCAGTTTTTCTTTCTTCCCAGGAGCATTCGTTTCTGAAGACTCCTCTCACACCAGCTTAGCAAAGTGAAAACCTAGAATCCCTAGGAATCCCCCAGCAAGCTTGGGCCAACTGGGTGCAACCTTGCCCCAAGGTGTTTGCAGGTGAGGCCCAAGAGGGAGCCTGAACAACACGTGGATCTGCCGTCTGTTCCCAGAGCTGCTATGCTCAGACAAGGTCTGCATGCAAATTAGAACATGATACCCCTTCCCCACACCCTTTACTTCTGTCAATAAATTATCATCATAATGGCAGAAAACTACGATGTTTCTGATTTGTACGGTACCCCCGAGATACGAATCGCTCAGTGCATGACCTGCACAACTGTACATGGAGATCCTGTTTGCTTCCCACTCCCAAGCTGCATTTTCAACAGCGCTCTGATCAGAATGGTGGGTTCTTGTAAATCGCCCTCCACCCCCCAAGCGGGAAAATTCCTCAAGGCACATGCACCGTGACCAGGGGGTGAGTTCAGAAACTCTGGGTGCAAGGGGGAAGGCTGGTCTAGCTCTCCAAGCAGATTAAGCCCTGGCCCGGATGGGGAGAACCTTAAATGGCAATTTCATCCCTTTGGCCAGGTGAGAGGAGACCTCCGTGATAGAAGCGAGTATGTGGAGAGGCCCAAATGTCCCCTGGGGTGTGGCTACACCTGTGGTATCTTTGTGTTTCATCCTGGGTCTTTGAGTCCACCCATCTGCAGCTGCTGATGGGACATTGGCTTGGGGGCCTCTCACCTGCACAGGTAGGTGGAAGATGCGCTATGCAGAGGGGCAGATAGAGCTTTAAAACTTGTACAACTAAATATCTATCAAAATTATAAATGCAATTAGCGTTTGACCCAGCAATCCCGCTTCTGGGAATGGATACTCCCTGTGTAGCGCCTCCTTTCCCCCAGCCCAAGCACCCCTCTAAAGGAGATAGGTTAAGTTAACTATGGGGCAGGTACACGAGGCAATCCTATGCAGCCGCACAAAAGAACAAGGACACTATGTCCTGCTATGGAAAGTTCTTCAGAATATGTTATTAGGTGGGAAATAATATCAAAGAGCAGAACAGAATGTATGGCGTTGTTACTGTTTTGCATAAGAATGGGGGGAGGATATAGATTTGATTATGCATGAATTTGCATAAATTAGCATTGGGAGGCTGCACCGAGGAACTGAAAGGCTTATGTATGGGGTGGGGGCAGGACACAGGGTGGATGGGGCCAGGAAGTAGGGTTTATCTTTTCAGACTCTCCCCTAATATTTTCAGGACCAAGGACAAGAGCACAAATGGTGCCCTATGTACTATGCATTTGTATTTTAAAGCTATTCAAGAAAGTATGCTTTATGCTCCTACTTTACCAACATATCAAATGGAAGGTGAGAGTGGAATTTAGAATCTGTGCACCTGCCCTGGATGGTGGAGTGGAGAGAGCCAGGTCTGCCCCTTGATGTGGCTTACCTCCCTTCTCTTCCCGCTCCCAGCTCTGTCCTGCACCCCAGTCTGCATGTGCAAGCTACAGCCACATTTGTGTCTGCAGTCTCCCTTGGACACCCCTTTAGCTCAGACAGCATCATTGGAGAACAGAGATTTCTCGAAGGACTCTCATGCAAATCTATGGCATCTGGGGGTGGGCAGGGAATTCCAGGATCCTGGATAACCCATGATGTGGATTAGAATAGTGGGCTCAAGGCTCAATCAAGCTCCTGGTAGACATGTCCCCCCAGCCTCATGGACTCCTTACTCCATGGGGAGGACCAGCAGGGGCCCCAGGGCAGGGTCCCCTCACCCAGGTCCAAGGACATCTGCCACTGTATCAGTTATTCACATTGACTTTGAACCACACGCTGCATGACATATTCAAAAATCTAAAACTATATTTAAAAACCTGCATAACTCAAACATATTGAGCATCTGTGGGCCCCTCTAGATTTCCACGCCCCAAGGGACCTTTCCTAATTCGAGTTCTGCTGATGAGCTCCTGGCATCCTTAAAGGCCTGGGCCTCAGGCCAGCTCTCCTAGGGCTGGGCGGACGTTGTCCCTGGGAAGCCTCCCCCAGCTCTGAGCCCTTCTGCTGCAGTGTCAGATCATTGCCAGTCCTGAGGGTCACCTCCTCCCGAGACCCCGGCCGCCCTGCTCACTGCTCGCTGCCCCAGGTTCACTCACGTTGTAGAGGAGGTCAGTCCACCCTTCCATGGTGATGCACTGGAAGACAGTCAGTACTGCAAATAGGATGTTGTCGAACTGAGTGATCCCGTTGTTGGGCCCTTCCCAGTAGGGCTGGCATTTGGTCCCATTGGGGCAGGTGCGGGCAGGTTCCTCTGTCCCACACGGAGCTGGAGACTCACCCTGAATGTCATCTATGAAAGGGAAGGGGAGAAAAGTCAGGGGGCAGGCGAGGAAGGAAGCAGGGAAAACCAGTGCTGAGAAATAGAGACCAGTGTATCCTCAAGGCTGGTGGAAACAAATGGCTATTGGGATGAACTTATCAGTCTTTTCACAAAACCAGCTTTTGACTTTGCTGATCTAGTATTTGTTTTCTATTTCATTCATTTCTTCTCTAATCTGAATTGTTTTTTCTCTCCCTGTTTTCTATGGGCTTGTTTTGTTATAAGATGGATGAACTTCACTTCAGGCTACACATTTCCCTTGAAGTGCTGCTTTAGCTGCACCTCACAAACTTCATTACATATTATTCTCATTTTTGTTCAAATAATATATTTTCCTATTTCCATTATTATTCCTTTGACCCATGAATAAGTAAGAAGTATGTCTAAAAAGTTTTTCTTTGAAAATAGAAGAGTATAATGGATTCTCATGTACCTATCACCAATTTCAGTGATGATCCATTGGGGTCAATCTTATTTCCGGGCCATTCTTATTTCTTCTATATCCCAAGCCCCTTCTCCTCACTTTGCCATGCCATGAGAATATTTTAAAGCAAATCTAAGACATATAACTCATTCATAAATAAGATGCAATATCTTAAATTTCTCTTAATGTCCAAACATTTTAAGTTATATTTTCGTTACAAATTTCCAGCTTAATGGCAAGTAGACAGAGCCTATGCTTTGTCTTATCTCAGTCCTTTGAAACCTGTTGAGATTTGTTTTATGGTCCAAATACAGCCAATTTTTGTAAATGTTCTTTGTGTGTTGCACGGCTGTTGGGTACAGTGGTCTCTAGATGTCCATTAGGACAAGTTTGTCAATCATGTTGTGTTATTCTTCCATAGCCTTGCTGATTTTTTTTTTCCTTCTTGAGATGTATTGGAAGTATCTCGGGGCAAGAGGTTTAGTATGCACTAAGCCTTCTCTCCCAAATAGCTGAGGGCAGAGAGCAAACTTGCCATAAGGGAAGAGAAACCTGTCAACAGACACCCCCCCCACCCCGCACTGGAAACCAGTTGAATTGGGCACTAAAGTTTCTATCAGAATTCTAAAGGCATTTCTGGGGAGGGAGGAGGAGAGGTGCAAGGTCCTTGGTGAACACGTGGAGGCAGGAAAGCATCGGGAAGTTCACAGAAAATTCTCGGAGTGTCCCCACTTACCATAGCAGCAAGCAGGAAACTATTTTATTCAGTGAGTGACAGGACATGCTGAAGGTTTTCAAAGAAGAGCGTGATAGCGTTGGACAAAAAAACCAAGTCGTGTGTGAACGCAAGCTTCCAGCTAAATAAAAACACATCCCAATGTACATGCCGCCGACTCTGCAGCACCCACTCCCAAGCTCTACTTAGCACCCAGCGGATAGAAATAAACCCAGGCTGAATGAATGAATCCTGTTGGCCTTTGAGGCACCAGCGAAACAGACACTTCTCTTAACTCTAGCCTCAGCATTTCCGTTGCTCTCAGAGTGTAAAGCTCTGAGAAGCAACGCCTGCTGCTCCAAGAAAAAAAAACGACCGCACGGGCACTCGTTTAAGATGCCGGAAACGCATCCCCTGCTCACACGGAACTCGGCTTCACAGGTGATGATCTAATAAACACAGGTTGGAAGGCAGCATCTTTTAAACATAAGGCTCAGGGCAGGGAGAAAATAATCCATGGGCTGCCGTAATCATGGGGAACCATTGTTTGTTCGGAAGTTTGCCTCTGCCTGGCATCTTCTCAGCCTGGCTCAGTTCCTACGCCCTCTTGTTAACCCGTTTGACACCACTCCTTCCCTTTTCTCCGGCCTCCAGTCTTTGCTGCCTTTTCATACTTTGGGTGCTATAATCACAAACTAACCTTCACTGCTGTGGAGCGGTTGCAAAAAGGAAAGGGGGCGGAGGGAGGGGGGGGTCTCATCTCAAACTATTTCGGAAGCTCTTGGAAAGCAGGAAGACTTCCGCTTTATCTTTGCTTTTCTCTGGGTGTTTAGCACGGTGCTGGGTGCGTGGAAGATGGGCTCCCCATGAAGCGATTCTGAGAACTTTAGCACCTTCGCCCAGTGGTGTTTCTTGATTGCGGCTTTCTCCCCGCCACCCCCTGCCGCCACCGAACACTCTGAGGGGCTGCTTCTAGAATAGCAGTGGTCCAGAGAGTCTGTGGAATTTGGTTATAAATACATTTTAAAATTAACCTGCTGCCTGGGTGTCTGTATATATCCGTCTCTTACTCACACGCTTTATATTTTCAATCCCAAGCTTTTCAGTCATATTCCTAAATCTAGGTTCCCGCCCATGCCTGCACCCTTCCTAACCGCTCTCAGACCCAGGCCAGCCCTCCAGCCTTTTCTCTTTCAGCAAGTCTTGGCCGGAAAACAGACAAACAAACCCGAAGAACCCAGAAGTTCTTGTTTCTCTGTGGCTGATTTTTCCAAGGGTCCCTACCCTGCACCCCCTCCTCTCGCATTTCCGTCAGGGTGATGTGGCCGGGCACAGAAATAGCTCTGCCTCAATTAACACCTTCTTCATCAGGGAAAGGAATAATTAGGACATTCCATATTGAGCACGCTTCACAAGCCCAGGAGAGGTGACAGGAGGAGCAGGCAAAAAGCAGCAAGAACTAAGCGTCTTGACTGAACCGTCCCCACTGGGTCCCCCCCGCCCCCCGCCCCCCGGGGAGGTCTGGGGACGGGGCACAGCCGTCCGGTCTTGGGCTCACTGGGCGGTGAAGGTGGATGGAAAGCTGCTCCTGGCCCATGTCTCTCCGTCCCTGGCTGCCTTCTCCTATCCAGGCACCCGAAACCTCTTTCCCGTCACACCAGTGTCCCTGTGAGACCTCACTGTCCAGCCCCCTCTCTCAATTAGTGGTTCCTTTGACCCAAAGGCTCCCAAACTCTTTCTGCATTCAGCTTGCTCGAATACTGAAATACTGGTACCTCTCATTAGACAATTCCCTTTGCTTGCTCGGTTTCAAATAGCAAAGAGTTAAAGTCTGGATGATGTCGTGGGTTGAATCACATCCCCCCACCCCCACCGGAAAAGATACACCCTGGTCCTAGCCCCTGGGTACCCACGAATGGGACCCTATTTGGAAATCGGTCTTTGCAGATGTGATCGGGATAAAGCTCCCCTTGGATTTACAGGGTGGGCTCTAAATCCAATGAGTGCTGTCTACAAGGACAAGGAGAGGGGCACTGAGCACAGACACACAGGGTCACGGGAAGACAGAGATCGGAGAGACGCTGACTCAAAGCCAAGGAACTCGGGGGCCACCAGAAGCTGGGAGAGGCCAGGAAGGATTCTTTCCCATCAGCCTTTGGAGGGCGCACGGCACCTCGATTTCAGACTTCCGGCCTCCAGAATGGTGAGAGAAATACACTTCTGTTGTTGGAAGCCACCCAGTTGGTGGTTAACTGGTTTAGGGCAGCCAAAGGAAAGTAACACAGATAGCAAGGGATTTAACGGAAAATGTGCCCCAAAACCATTCGCTTCCTCGGTGTGGCCTGTGAGGGGTACCAGCCCCAAAAGACTGCCAGCTCGGAGTCACCCGAGCCCCAGGGGTTTCGTCTCCTGCTCCCCCGGCTCTTCTGCCCATCTTCCCTCCAGACCTGCCCTTGCCTAGCCACGAAGGGGTTAACACTGCTCAGCAGAAGCAACTTCAGACAAATTCTTGGAGAGACCAAGGGGAAGCAACTCTCCTCTCCTGCAGAATTCCGGCACGCTCTGACCCTTAAGTCAGAGGGCTGTGCATTCGTGGAGGCCCCTTCCTAGCCAGGCAGCCTTCCTTTGTCTCCTGCTTTCGAACCCACCGTGGTCTGAGGCTGCTGGATGGAAGGCACCATCTACCCAATATATGCCTTCACCTGCAAACACCTGCAAATACCTGCTTGGGCCCCTGTGCAGCATCAATTCTTACCCAGGAGCAGAGGTCGGGGGTCAGCACCCCAGCTCCCTCGTCCCTTGGGCATGTGACTCTGAGGTACGTGCTCTACACTGTCTCCTGGAGCTCCCCAGTGGGATCGTGCCTCAGTTGTCTATGGTGGTAACGGGCTCCATGCCAGACCATTTCTTCCATACCTTCCCTTCCACGTCTCATCTCCCCACTCATCCCTGGATCTGCTTCTGGGGGACTCCACGCCACGACCGTAGCAACCCCCAAGACCTCAGGGGGCTATTCCATCCCTTAGGGAGGAGGGCCTCCCAGCTGCCAGGAGCTAGACTCAAGCCCTCGCATGTCCCTTCTAGGAGCTTTGGCTTCCCGAGGAAAATGGGAGCAAGGTTGGCAAAGCACATCTGGCCGCTCGGACCTACCTGTTCCCTCTTCAAAGCAGGTGGTATGAAATTTTCCCATATAAAATTCTAACCCTATGATTGCAAAAATAAGGATTGCAAAAAACAGGAGGAGGCCGATCTGCAGCAGCGGAATCATCGCTTTCATGATGGATTTCAGGACAACTTGTAAACCTGGGGAGACACAGAGAGAGGCCCACGGCCCTGTGAGCAAGGACCCCCAACCCCACCACCGCGATGCCTCCCAAGGGAGCCGGTGATCGGCCATGGCAGTGGGTCATTTAAAAAATTCTTCCTAATATATATTTTTTAGCACCTTTTAGTATATTTGACATATGCGCTTCCCTTTGGTGACCTTTTGGGTGAGAAATGGGAAGAAATGCATTGCTTTCCAAGCCATGTTCCTGGGTGTTGGGTGGTTTCCATCAGGCAGGGGCACCTTCTTAGTTTTTCTATTCTGTTTTTTTTCTGCCAAGAGGGGGCATCGTTTCCTAATCCATACAAGGGACCATATAAGCTATTTGCAAGTCTGCACAGGAACGCAATCCATGACCCAGTTCCAGGCTTACATGATCTCATTGGCTTCTAGAAACAATCCCATGGGGAAGGTGCATGAGTAAAATGGGAAACAAAGCTCAGAAAGGCGTAGTGATTCACCCAAGGCCACGAGAAATGGCAGATGCAGGACTGGACCACGTGACTCCAAGTCTGATATTCTCCCATGCCCCAACTCAGAAAGACAGTGGTAAGTTAGAAGACAAGGAACAGCCCCTGAAGTGGGGGCCTGGTAGATGGAAGACAGACCCAACTGGGCATCTGAGGACCTGGATCTGGGAGAGTTTTACTACCAGCCAGACGAGGGACCCTGGGCAAGCCCTTATTCCAGCAAATCCAGTGTCTACCAGCCTCGCACATAATAATATTGCATCCATGTCCGTCAACGGTCAAGGGACTCTAGGCTTGCATTTCCTTTGGGAGATGAAAGGGTTAAGCAGATGCTCATTAAAATTTCTTCCTACTCTAAAAACCCCATGATTCTAAAATTCAAGGGATGTTCACAACAGCCATCGCCACCATATTTTTGCTACCTAGAAGGCAACGGAATGGGGCTACAAGTTCAGGTCCCAGTGATACCAAATCTTATGCTTGTAACCTACTGTGCTATATATTAGGAAAGTCTAGGGGTGAAATTTAGGCTCAGACATACAGCCCTGGGGCCTGGCTTCTTGAATAGAAGAACTACCTGTGGCTCTATTCTTAGCATCTCGTGATGGGTGGAGACCACAGTAAGAAAGCTGGAAAGAGCTCTGCTACTCACTCCAAAATGTAAGGGTGATGCTACTGAAGGCAGCGTGGAGGTGGCTGGAGCTCTGGATACAGGCAGAGCTGGTGCTAGTGGCACCTTGGCCAAGGCCTCTTT
>JAQZBX010085324.1:0-13140 GCA_029593785.1 Cabassous unicinctus
GGGAAGCGAACCCGGGGCCTCTCTTATGGTAAACGGGTGCTCTATCCATTGCGCCACACCCGCTTCCTGCCGTGAGGTTGCTGCATCAGCCCACCGCACCGCTCAGGCCGGCGTGCTCTCACAAGTAGGCCTCGGGATGCGAACCCGGGCCTCCCATATGGTAAATGGGGGCTCTATCCACTGAGCCACACCCGCTTCCCTCTGCTTTTTTTAATTGGAATTTTTATTCATAACCTATTAATGTAATTGTTGATAAGGTTAGATTATGTCTGCCATTTTGCTGTTTGTTTTCTGTGTATTTTATGTCATTTTTGTTCCTTGTTCCCTCCATTACTGCCACCTTTTGTATCAAATAGATGTTTTCTAGTATACCATTTTAATCCCTTGTCATTTCTTTTACAGTATGTTGTTCTGGGGATTATAATTAACAACTTAAAACAATCTGACTTGTATTAATACCAACTGAATTTCAATAGTATACAAAAACTGCTCCGTTATAGCTCTGCTTTGTCCTTCCTCCTCTGTACTATTATTGTCACACAAATTACATCTTCTTATATTAGTGTTAACAATTATTGTTTAATGCAGTTGTCTTTTAAATTAGATAGGAGAAGAAAAGAGTTACAAACAAAATATATTTACTGTCTTTTATATTTCTCTGTGTATTTACCTTAACTGGTGCTTTTTATTTCTTTGTAGAGATTTTAGTTACAGTCTAGTGTCCCTTTATTTCAGTCTGAAATACTCCCTTTAATATTTCTTGTAGGACAGGTCTGCTAGTGATGAGCTCTGTCAGCTTTTATTTATCTGGGAATGTCTTAATTTCCCCTTCATTTTTGAAGGTTATCTTTGCTGGAAAAGTTTGACTGTGGTGTGTCTAGGTGTGAATCTCTTTGAGGTTATCCTACTTGGAATTTATTGAGCTTCTTGAGTTTTTCATAAAAATTGGAAAGTTTTCATCCATTATTTCCTCAAATATTCTTTCTGCCCTTCCCTCTCTTTCCCCTTGCCTGTCTGGGACTCCCATTATGCATATGTTGTTACACATAGTGTCCCATAGGTCTATGGCCTTCTCATTCTCCAGTTTTTCCTTAAGTTTTTTGGGCATCTCCTTGGTAATCCCAGCTGGCAATATCACTTCAGTAGCTGCAGTGTTTAAACAGTTGCCATTGATGATTTTCACCAAATGCACTGTGGTTAGAGCTCTTCACAGAGAACAAGCTTTGAGTTGGGTCAAATATCCAAATAATTTTATCCTCTTCTAGAGCTGTCTTTTAATGAATAAGTGAATTTTTTAATGAATAAATAAAGCTTTTAATGCTGTATTTTCTGCCTAGCATACCGTCTCCCTGCTTGATCGTTGGCAAAGTTACTCATTCTTCTGGTCTCACATTGAGAGCCAGTCACTTGTTCTGTGAAGTCTCCCATGATTTCTCTGGGCAAACTGACTTAGGTATTTATATAATTCTACATTTTCATTATATATCTTATGATCTCCATTAGAGCAATAATCATATATTATTATTGTTCCCACATCTTCCTGTTTTAGTACAACTTTCTTGAGGCAGGGACTATGTTTTTCATCTTTAGGAGGCTTTAGGATCAGTTTGAAGAGCTATCAAAACTCTTTCTCTTGGGCCATTCAGTTGCCAAGTTTTCCTCTTTTTCTTCCCTCATTCAACCTCTAAAATCTTGTCTTGACATTTAGCTGTAAATTCAGGCTTGGTTATCCCACTCTGCAAACCACAAACTGGTATCAGCATCTTTTTTTATTCCTGTTATTATTCATTTATTCCTCCAGGAAGCTCCATTGAATAACCAAGGGTAACTTCATTTTGGAGAGATCTTCACAGTCACCTGAGGGCTACTTGAGCTATCAGTGCTGTTTCCCAAAACACTTGATGTGTCTTATAACCACCCCTAAGGTTCAAGTCACATTTTTAGGAGGGAAGGGAGTTAATACCTGCTTCCACATAAGAAGTATAATGCCTGGGACACATACGGTGACTGTGGAAAGAAAGTGTTGTTTATTATTGTTGGGGCCTCCAATGTGGGACCTACGTCAGTGAGGGCATGAGTTAACATTGCTTTTAAAGTGGTCTCTCCTCTCCCAGTTCATTTAGAATGATAATGTTTAATCCTTGCTTTTAGAGGGACTGTCTAAGGGCAGTCAATTCATTCTGTCCTGTTTGTCACCACTACCTGAGTGTCAGAGAGTGGCTTTCATCTGCCTCACAAACTGGGCCTCAACTATGGACAAACATCTGGTGTTTTGCATGGGAGGTACTGGGGCTTGGACATCCACTGTTTTCAAAAGACTTATTGGTGAAGTTAAAGGAAATGACAATAAAATTATGTATGGTCAGATTCATCTGGCCAGGGATGGCAGACCTAGGAGTCATGAAATTAAAGGTGCTTGCAGTAGTCTGGGGGAGCACCATCAGAACATTTTCCTTTATGAAGAAGTCTCTCCAGGTGTTTCTGAAGGACAAAGATCATTAACGTCCTTCCTCCCCTATACTCTTCGAGTCTAAGATGTTATCTCCCCAGGTGCCAGAGTCATCATTCTCCCTCCACCTCTACAAAAAGTATGTCTCATAGTAGCTACAACGTCACCTCTTTTTCAGTCATTCCCTACTCTCACGTAAATCTGTCATCTGGAATGCTCAGGTGCCAGAGGGACAAGGGCATTTTTATAAAACTTATAGCCTATTATGTTAACCACGTGGGCTTGTGTGGGCCACTATAAGCAAACCTAGCGACCAGTGTATTCAGCTAAGTGGTTATGGTTCTTGTAGTCTAAGACCTATGTCCAACAAGAGAATCCATGTGGGTGAACCAGAATTAAGTCTTAACCTGCTAGGCCCCTTTTAATCAAGCTGTCACCTGGGCATACCAACCAGGCTGGCCCCGGGTTTCTGTTAGGGAAAAGAAAAACATTGTGTGTATGAATGGTCAGGGCAGAATCCCAAATTTTCCTGTTAGGTTCATATAATTTCCCACCCCTTTTGTCTTGATCAGTATCCAGGAAGCAGCTGAGAAGAGGTGATCCCTTTCTGGGACAGCTGAATTTGATGACCAAACTGCCTTACTCAGATTTTTGGACAAGGAGGAGGTGAGGGAAATAGTCAGAAATCTTTTTGAGTCACTGTTTGAGGAGGCTGTTCCAATGCTCCTCTGCAGTATCAGAACCTGTAGATGGTAGGGAACATGAAATATCTACCACTGTCAACCCACTGTTAAGTAGATTTTGTGATATAAGGTACACCATTATCAGACTGAAGATGGTCCAGAAAGGTGAACATATGAAATAGATTTTTACAGTCAGAATTTTTTGTAACATTTAATTTTTTACAGTTACAGTGTAACTTGAAAAAGTGTCAACAGTGTCAAGGAACCACTGATAGCCTCCAGATGGGGTCAAAGTCAATAGTTGGTCTGTTGGCAACAGGCAGGAACAATGTTCTGTGCAATGTGGCCTACTTCACCATGAGACATACAGGCCAACTTTTGGCAGGAGTAACAAGTCTGGCATGCCTTGGCAGCCTCTGCATCAGAATTACAGGGTCCTTTATATTGTGCCGTATGCAGGCAGAGTTGGATTCAGGCACCAAAGGTGGTGATCTGAGCAGTACAGGCTCAGTCAGCAGCTTGATTCCAGTAGGTGTCATCAGAGAACAGGCCCTTACCATGGGCATCTAAATGAGTGGAAAATAACAGTTCACTCAACAGCTGCTATGTGTTTCCACAATTGTGGCCTCAAAGATGGGTGTCTTTAATCTGCCAAGATTTTAGTCTGTAATCTTCCAAGTAGCAGACCAGATAGCTAGGACATTGGCAATAGCTCAAAAGTCAGTAAAACTGTAACAAGATTCAGCATGGAGAATATTGAACAGAGCTATGAGAACAGCCTTGAGTTCTGCATAGCTGGTGCTGAAGCTGGGCATTTGATGTGGCCTAGTGAATACCATTAGGTTTCAGCTTATTTAACCATATCATCAAGAGATCCAAGTCTAGGCATTTAGAGGAGCCATAAGTTTCAGCAAGAGCCCAATAGCAAACTAATAGCTTCTTTTCAAAGGGATGTACTTCATACCCATGTCAAGTAGTTGACTAGTTCAAAACCCCAAGGAATACCTTTGGGTAGAGCCTGTCTTCCTTTGCCAAAAGCTCTAACCCAGAAAATCACCAATCTCAGAAACTTGTAGCATAAAGGGTTCATTAAGGCTGTTGAAGACCTGAAGGTAGAGAACATGTCACAGCTGTCTGGACAGCTTCCAAGGCAGCTTATTAATTGGTACGCCACTTAAAGGATGCTGATTTACAGGTTAGCTGGTGTACAGGAGCAAGTAGAATGCCCAAGATAGCAAGAATTTATCTTGATTTCTTTGGGTCCATTTATCATTCTCCAGTAGTTCATCAGCAACAGAATTGTAAACTTAATTGGGCTGAAAGGCTGTGCTAGTGGTCTGTGCCTCATGTATGGTGTCTCACAGATACTCTCTGAGGACCCAAGTACCCTTAGAGCAGCCAGGACTCACTACAAAAAATTCTGAGACTTTTACTGTCATCTCTGAATGGATTTAAGGTGGACATGACAGACTAAGAGAAGCTGAGCCCTGAGATGGCCCAGGAGCCCACCAAAGTTCTAATGATTCAACTGGTTTCTGCCCATAGCAGTTTCTGATTTCCCTTTCATACTCATTATAGGTATACATCACTGTAACTTGTGGGTAAAGGGATGGTATCTTCTGTCCCTCCCCTCCTGTCCCCAGGATAAATCTTAGCATTAGTTATTATTATGGCACAGATTTAATGATAATGCTGGATTGGCAGAGAAGTTACTCCCTACCCCCTCAACCTGGAGGAGAGTTTTGCAACAACCTGGGCATTGTTCCAGCAGCTATCCTTGAACGTACTGCCCAGCACTCATCCTGCAACCACCTTCTCAGTCCTCAGTAATAAACAATAAAGTAGAAGAACATTTATTTCCCAGTTGACCATCAATTTGGTCAACTTTTTGCTGTCAGTTGCAATAGACTTCCCTCAAATCTAGTTAATGGCTCTGTGAGGCCTTGGTCCTTGTTGCTTTCAGCATCCCATCCTTCTTCCTAAAATCTGGCAAGGACAGTGAAGTGTCTTGATTTTACCCTACTTGCAAGCCAACCGATGAGTTAGCCTGCTACGTACGTTTTCATTGATGCTGGCAGAAGACATGAGACTCTTGGGTTAGAGGCAAAGGACTTTATTACTCAGCACAGCAAGCAGGGTGTTTCATGTTTGCCTTAGTTTCCCTGTCCCCCAAGTCCCACAAGGGCAACACAGAGTGACCCAGGTGGATGTAGTGAACAGAGTGGATTTATATCACAGCTGTAGAATCCAGCTTAGGAAATCCAAATCTTTATATTTATTTTTTTTATATATCAGATATTATAAGTTGCTCAGTTAACACAAGGTAATAACTACAATAACAATAAACCCAAATCTTTTATAATGACCTGGAATCAAAACTTGTCTGACCTTAGCCCCAGAGAGGGCATTGTCTTTATTATACTGGACAGTAAACCTGTGCTCTGCTCCAGAGGAAGTCACTATTTCTATCTTCCAACGCTATTCACTATACTGCAAACATTCTTGAAAATATAGTCTGATACAATAGCTGTCACTGCCTCTGTTCATGAGATGTACAGAAATACAAGAGATCCGTGGAGAATTGTCTACCAATAATTTTTCTTCTCTTATTGAATCTGTTCAGGTGTGAGAGTTCTTTTTGTGTTCTGGATACGTGCCCTTTGACAGATACATGATTGCAGATATTTTCTCCCAGTCTGTGGCTTGCCTTTATTTCACAGAGCAAATGTTTTTTATTTTGTTGAAGTCCATTTTATCATTTTTTTTCTGTATGGTTTCTGCTTTTTGTGTGCTAGTTAAGAATTCTTTGACTAAATGATGTCAAATAGTTGCTCCTGTTTTCTTCCAGAAGTTTACTAGTTTTAGTTCTTATGTTTAAATCTGTGATCCATATAGAGTTAATTTTTTTGTGTATGTTGTAAGGTAGGTGAGGGTTGAGGGTTCCCCCCCCATGAAAATATCCACTTGCTCCAGTGCCATTGTTGAAAATATTATCTTTTCTCCATTGAATTACCTTGGAAGCTTTTTCAAAAATCAGTTGACCTGGGTGACTTCATCAACATTGTGAAGTAATAACATCCTCTGGAAAAAATCTCTCATTAGAATCAGCTAATAAAAGGGCAAATTCCACTTGGTTAGAACTCTGGAGGGCAATAGAGACTGGAGAAGGACTCCACAAATGCTGAATCAAAGAAAAACAAAAATAATCTCCAAGAACAGATAGGAAATTTCTGTCCTGGACTTACCAGTCCAAATCCCTCCTTGACACTTGGCCTCATGCAGATTGGAGTGACACAGATGCAGCAGCCCAGTTCCCTCCAGCTATGGATGCAGACTATAGATCGACTCATAGCAGCAAGTTAAAACCCCACTCAGATTCAGGCACAGAGATCCAGGGCAGAACACAAGCAGCTGAGGAGTACTGCAACAAAAATGCCCCCAGGAAAAAGAGAAAAAGATAACCACAGAACTCTTGGGAAGAGTAGGCTCACTCAATCCAGTTTCCATTTGATAGAACGCCTAATTACAAAATGGACTTTTCTGGATGATCCCATCTGGCTCCCTGGGACATGATATCCTAACAAAAGAAGAAACTGAGGGAGAAAAGACTCACAGAGAGAAAAAGGGGATTATAAGGTGTGACAATTTGGGGCTTTTTTTGTAGATCCCAGAAAGGATCATATTCTTGGAGCTATTCCATTCCTGAGGGTGTGGACTTTTAGTGGATTGGATTCAGTTAGGGGACCTTTGATTGGATTGCTTTAATAAGGCATGACCCAGGGTGGGCCTTGGTCCTCTTGCTGGAGAGCTTTATAAATGGAGTACTGAAAGGAGAGTTACACAGAAAAAAACCATCAGAGACAGAATGAGAGGTCCTGGAGGCTGGAATCAGCAGGGCGCAGAGGCATGGAAAGAAAGCCCCTGAGAGGCTAGGCCTATGGAGCAGCTCAAAGCTGAAAAGACAAGGCCTAGAGGAGAGAAGGGAGAGACATAGACTGGCATTGTGCCCTACCCACAGCTGTAACCGTGACATGTGCCTGATTGCCTCCAGCTGCACCTAGGTGAGACAGCTTCTCCTGATGATGGCTTGATTTGAACACTTTTATAACCTCAGAACTGTAGGCTTTTAATCTAATAAATTCCCATTATAAAAGGCAACACATTTCTAGTATATTGCATTGGCAGCCTTCAGCAAACTAAGACAGAAGGGGAAACTGAACTGGTGTAAAGACAGGATGGGTCCCAGAACTGAAAAGTTTAAAGAAAATGAGCACTAAGTGAGGCAGAGAATTTAAACAAATCATAGGAGCTGTGGAGAAAATTCTGCACAAAAACATACAGAACATATCAAGATTCACGGAGAAGGAACAGAGGAAATCAAGCTTTCTCTAGAGGTGAAATAATTGCACAAAAACTGCAATCTTAAAAATTTTACTGCATATCCAGGGCAAGAATCAGATGAAAAGAGCTGAGAAAATCAGAACACTTAATCACAGGTTACTGTAAAGGTCTAGAATAAGTGGGACCAAGCATCAAAGAAGAGCCTTAGGACAAAGCCAATCATCAATAAAGCTCTAGACAAGAGGGAGAAACTAACCTTCAGAGTTAACTTATTAAGATAATCAGATGTGCAAACATTAACAAAAATTATAAGCGATACTAAGAAACAGAAAGATATGGCTTAGTAACAGGAACAAATTAAAACTTCAGGAAGGATAGAGAATTTGAAACAGCTAATCAAAGGAGTTCAAACAAATCTCCTAAATTTGTTTAGGAGATAGAGCTAAAGGATTTAAGAAGACAGTGTGTGAACATGAAGAATTTGAAAGTATAAAAAGAAATATAACAAATTATGGGGATGAAAAGCACAGTAAAAGAGATTAAAAAATACACTAGAGGCATGTGTCCAGATTTGAATCTTTTGTGGACCCCAGAAAATCCTGTTCTTAAAGTGAACCCATTCCTGTGCCTGTAAATCTACTATATGTGGTGGGACCTTTTGGTTCAATTCAGTTAAGGGACCTTTTGATTAGATTGTCTCAATTAATGGCCTTTGGTTAGATTGTGGGACCCTTTGATTGAATTCAGCAGTGAGCCTTTATTTGGAGTACTTCAGTGAGGTGGGACCCAGGGTGAGCTAAAATCAAAGACCTAACTGCACAGCTGGAGGAATTAGAAAAAGAACAGCAAACTAACTACAAAGCAAGAAGAAGGAAAGATTAGAGTAGAAATAAATGAAATTGAGAATAAACAAATAGAATCACCAGAACCAAAAGTTAGTTCTTTGAGAGAATCAATAAATTGGCAAACCTTTAGCTAGACTGACAGAAAAAAGGAGAGAAGATGCAAATAAAATCAGAAATGAGAGGAGAAACATTACTAATGACCCCATAGAAATAAAAAAAGATCATAAGATACTATGAACAACTGTAAGCCAGCAAATTAGACAACCTAAATGAAATGGACAATTTCCTAGAAACATAGAAACAACCCACAATGACTCCAGAAGGAATAAAATATTTCAGCAAACCAACTGCAAGAGATTGAATCAGTCATCAGAAACCTCCCAACAAATAAAACCCAGAACCAGATGGATTCATAGGGGAATTCTACCAATCATTCCAAGAAGAATTACTATGAATTCTGCACAAACTCTTTAATAATATTGAAGAGGAGGGAACACTACCTAAGTCATTGTATGAGGCCAGTATCTCTCTAATACCAAACCCAGATAAAAAAGATACTACAAGAAAAGCAAATTACAGACCAATTTATTTTCTGAGTATAGATGTAAAAATCTTCAACAAAATATTTGCAAATTGAATCCAACAGCACATTGAAAGAATTATACACTATGATTAAGTGGTTTTTTTCCCAGATATGCAAAAGAAGCTCAACATAAGGACATTATTAATGTAATACACATTCACAAAATGGAAGGAAAGAACCTCATGATCATCTCAGTTGACGCAGAAAAGGCATTTGTCAAAAGCCAGGATTCTTTATTTGTTTATTTTTTAATTTTTAAAGAAGTGTTAGATTACGTAAATGTTACATCACACTTTCCCCCATTAACAACATCTTTCATTAATGTGGTACCTTTGTTACAATAGATGAACACATATTGAAGCAGTGCTACTAACCATGGACTATAGTTTAAAGTACCGGTATACAGGAAATTATAAAACGTTGCTGAAAGAAATCAGAGAACATCTAAGTAAATGGAATGACATTCACTTTTCACAGATTGGAAGACTGATTATCAAGATGTCAGTTCTATCCAAAATGATTTACAGATTTGAGGCAATTCCAATAAAAATTCTAACAGCTTACTTTGCAGAAATGGAAAAGCCAATTATCAGATTTATTTGTAAGGATAAGGGGCCCTGATGAGTAGCCAGAAACATCTTAAAGAATGAAGTTGGAGGACTCACATTTCCTAACTTTAAGGTTTATTACCAAGTTATGGTAGTTGAAACAGCATGGTACAGGCACAAGGATAGATATATAGACCAAGGGAATCGAATTGAGAGTTCAGAAATAGACCCTTGTATCTATAGCTGTTTTAGTTTGCCAAAGGGCTCCCAGTGCAAAGTACCAGAAATGGTTTGGCTTTAATAATAGGGATTTTATTTAGGGTAAAAGCTTACAGTTCTGAGGCTGTGAAAGGCTGTGAAATGTCCAAATCAAGGTACCATCAGAGATGCTCTCTTACCAGCTACTGTTGGTCCTAGTGTCCTACCACGTGTAGAAGATGGCCGCTGATCTCTGCCTTCCCTTCCAGAATCTACAGTATCCCAAAGTTCAGCTGTGGGCAAACAGACATAGGGCTTGTTTCCTCAGCCATGGGCTGCTCCAAGGGTCCAGCCTCTCAGGGGTCCCTTTCTGTGCCTCTGTGTTCTTCTGGTTCCAAACTCTGGGACCTCTCTCAGCCTCTTGGGGTTTCTCTGCCTCTCTCTCTCATATGGCAAGATCAAATATGGTAGCTTCCTTTTCCCCTGTGTCTCTCTGTGTGTCTGTTTATATCAGACCCAGCAAGAAGGCGGAGACTCTAACAAAAGGGTCTCACACGCACAGGAATGGGAATTATATTCAAAATATAATCTTCTTTTTGGGATTCATAAAGGAACTTCACACTACCACAATAGGCAATTGATTTTTGACAAGGATGCCATTCTACTCAATTGGGAAAGAATAGTCTCTTCGACAAATGTTGCTGGGAGAATTGGATATCCGTAGCCAAAAGAAAGAAAGAAGACTCGTATCTCATACCTTATACAAAGATTAATTCAAAATGGATCAAAAACCCAAATATAAAAGCTAGAACCATCAATCTCCTAGAAGAAAATGTAGGGAGACATCAAGATCTTGTGGTAGATGATAGTTTTTAAACATTCACCCAAAGCATGAGCAATGAAAGAAAAAAATAGATAAATGGAACCTCCTCAAACTTAAACGCTTTTTTGCTTCAAATGACTTTAAGAAGGTGAAGTGACAGCCTATTCAATGGGAAAATTTTCAGAAACCACATATACAATAGGGTTTGATCTTCATTATATAGAGATACTACAACTCAATAAAAAGACAACCCAATTTAAAAGTGGGAAAAAGGGCTGCACAGCGTGTGTAGCAATGGCCAAGATCAAGGCTCAAGACCTTCACGGCGAGAAGGGGGAGCTGCTGAAACAGTTGAACGATCTGAAGGTGGAGCTGTTTCAGCTGCACGTCACCAAAGTGACTGGTGGCGTGGTGTCCAAGTTCAGTCCGAGTTGTCCACAAATCCATTGCCCATGATCTTACTGTCGTTAACCAGACTCAGAAAGAGAACCTCGGGAAGTTCTACAAGGGAAAGAAGTATAAGCACCTAAATCTGCGGTGCAGGACAACACATGCCATGTGCCGTAGGCTCAACAAGCACAAGGAGAACCTGAAGACCAAAAAACAGCAGCAGCAGGAGCGGCTGTACACCTGCGGAAGTTTGCGGTCAAGGCTGGAGCATCGTGGTGTCAATAAAACACAAACTGGCTGAAAGAAGAAAAAAAGATTTGAATAGACATTTTTCCAAAGAGTAATACAAATGGCCAAAAAGCATTTGAAAAGATGCTCAACATCACTAGCTATTAGGGAAATGCAGATAAAAACTACAATGATTGGAGTAGATGTAGCTCAGTGGTTAAGCGCCTGCTTCACATGTAAGAGGTCCTGATTTCAATCCCCAGTACCTTCACACACACAAAAAACTACAAGTAGAGATATCACTTCATGCCTTATAGAATGGCCATTGTTTTAAAAACAGAAAACTACAAGTGCTGGAGAGAATGCAGAGAAATGGGAACACTTTCATTCTTATTCCCACTGTGTGTGGGAATGTAAAATGGTGCAGCCTCTGTGGAAGACAATTTGGTAGTTCCTCAGAAAGCTAAATATAGAACTGCCATATGATCTGCCAATTCCGCCACTAGCAATATATTCAGAAGAACAAAGCAAGGATGCAAACAGATATTTGTACACCAGTGTTCATAATGGCATCATTCACAATTCCTAAAAAAAACGGAAACAACCTAAGTGCCTGTCAACCAATGAATGGATAAACAAAATGTGGTATATGTATATATATGATGAAATACTACTCAGCTGTAAGAACAAATTAACTTGGGATGCATATGACAACATGAATGAACCTTGAGTAAAATAAGCCAGACACAAAAGGACACATATTGTGTGGTCTCACTGATAGGAACTAAATATGATGAGTAAACTTATGGAGTTAAACTATATTATAGGTTAGTAGGAGACAGAATGTGGGTTGAGAAGGCGAAGTTGATGTTGTATGTATGTAAAATGTTTAATAAGGCAGATTGTAAATATGTGGAAATGGATAGAGTTGATGGTAATGTAATGTAACACTGCTGATTTATATGGCTGAAAGGGGGTAGTCTGGGGAGGTTAATGTTAATTGGAAGACAGCTAGAGGTAATCTAGGGACTGTATAATACAGTGATTTGGTGGTAGATGAGGATTGTGGTTAACACAAATATATGAATGTTCCCCTATTACAGGGTATTTAGAATATGGTGATACATGGGAAGAATACATCTTACGTAGTTTATAGCCTATAGTTCACAGCAATATTGTAATTTTTCTGTGGCAAAAGCAAAGGTACTATATCAATGCTAAGAGTCAAAAGTATATATATGAGATGTAAATATGATGAAGCGCTTTCTTTTTCCCATTTTCTTTATTAACAAGGAGACCTTGGGAGCAGGTGTAGCTCAGTGGTTGAGCACCTGTTTCCCATGTATGACCTGGGTTCAATTCCCAGTACTACCTTAAAAACAACAGCAGCAGCAAGGAGAACCTTGGTCATGTCGTTTTTTTAACCAATTTGTGCTCATTGATTCATCTCTCGGAACACTAGAGAAGCAATTGAGTTTGTTTTTAGGATTAAAGTAATGCTTCCATAATTTGTTAAGCTGGCCTTTATCTGTTATTTTTTGAAGTTGAAATAAAGTTTTAAAAATAAAAGCCTGCTAGGGTTTTGATTGGCCTTGTAGATTTTTTTAATCCATACATTATATATTTTAGGAACAAAGAAAATTCAGCTCCACTGGAGGAAAGTACTACAGGAAAAAGTGAGGCAAAAAAGAGAAAGATTGCAGAAACTTCAAATGTTATCACTGAGTCATTGCCATCTGCAGAATCAGAACCTGTTGAAATCGAGGTGGAGATCACTGAAGGCACAATTGAAGTGGAAGATGAAGGCATTGAAACAATCGAGGAGGTGTCTTCTGCCAAGCAGTCCATTAAGTACATTCAGAGCACAGGTTCCTCTGATGATTCAGCTTTAGCACTATTGGCGGATATTACCAGCAAGTACCGCCAAGGTGATAGAAAAGGACAGATTAAAGAAGATGATGGCTGTGCATCTGACCCCATAAGCAAACAGGTAGAAGGTATTGAAATTGTGGAACTTCAGCTGTCACATGTGAAGGACTTGTTCCATTGTGA
>JAQZBX010085325.1:0-13167 GCA_029593785.1 Cabassous unicinctus
ATTTATTTATTTTATTTATTTATGCCCCCCTTGCTGCTTGTGCTGCTGTGTCCATTCGCTGCGTGTCTTCTCTGTGTCTGCTTATCTCCCCCTTGCTGTGAGGTCTTGCCGCATCAGCCCACGGTGCCGCGCGAGCCGGCCTGCCCTCACAAGGATGCGCCGGGTTGCATCAGCCCACCGCACCGCTCAGGCCGGCGTGCCCTCACAAGGAGGCCTCGGGATGCGAACCCGGGCCTCCCATATGGTAAACGGGGGCTCTATCCACTGAGCCATACCCGCTTCCCAGTAATAAGATTCTTTAACAAGCTGGTACTGATCATTGGAAAGGTTGTCACCTTACTTACCAAAACTTGGGGGAGGATCCTAGAGGAAGGTCTGGGGCCACCAGTTTTGTACGTTGGGGGAAGCACTCACCGGGTCTCAGGGAAGTGGCTATTTATGAACAGTTATTTCAGTATTTCAATACTTTACCCAACAGTATGGCTTCACCAGTGTGTGTGTGCCAGGTGACTGTCAGCCCTGCCACACCCATGGCAAGAATCAAAGAACAGACGACAAGCTGAATAGACTAGAGAAAGATGCCCAGACCTTATCCCTCTCTGCACTTTGTGTGATAAGAACATTCGATTCTGAAGTAAAGGACTGACCGAAAGTAAGGACTGATGGCACTTTCTCTAGAGATCTATGTGTGGCCTTCATCAGCTAAGATGAGACAATATTTGTAGAGAATTACCTCCCTTGAAAAGAACTGGGGTTAGAGAAGTGCCTGTCAAAAAGAAGATTCTGGAATTTTGATCCAGCTTGCCTAATTTTGAAGTTCCTCATTTCCAGTTCTGACATACCTCCTCACTCGCCTTCCGCACATAACTCTGGTAACAGCTCCTGTTTGGATAGCTCTTTAAATTTGTTGAGGTGCATTCAACAGACATTTTAAATTTTGTTTCTAACAATATTGGGAGGTAATAATTATTATCCCCAGTTTGTAGATGAGCAAATTGATGCTACCACGGTGACTTGCCCAATGAAATTATGATTTGAAACTAAATCCTAACCCCCCTCCTATGCTCTTTTAACATGATGCCAAATTGCCTCATGAAATTTTAGTCCGAAATTATCTAGGATTTTAAAATCTCAGAACACTCTTTTAACATTGTTTTAACAGTGAGGGAGCTGCTATAAACAATTCCGGGATAAGTATTCTTCCTTTACACCAAGGAATTCTTCATATTCATTACTCCTGCCAGGGCAGGAAACCCATGGGACTGGAAAAGGGAAGAAGACTGTTACAGATATCGGTTTAGATCTTTTAGGAAGTTTTTTAAGAACTAAGACTACAGAAATATCAATACACGGTCCCAAAAATAAGCCTCAGAAAATGAATCTTGTACATACATTTTAAATATCACCAAAATTTACAATCTGCGATGAGAAGTTAGAATTTTTAAAAGTATATTCAATACATAGATTTTCTCTGAGAATGTGTTGGCCTTTGTCATTTTTTTTTGTATTTCAAGAACATTTTTCCTTTAGGGGCATCCTTTGTAAAATAATGACACTTTGAAGGGTCCAAAATAAATTATTTACACAAAAACTTTCATAATTCCATGGAAAAGCAAATCTGTATTTCAAATATAGATTTTCATGCTTAAAAATAGCTCATGCTTACTGGGAAAAGTTTAAATATTTGGAAAGGCATATTAAGAACTAAGCTGTTTGAAGGAAAAATAAAGGGAAATTGAGGAGAAAACAAAATTGAGTGTATTTCTAACGAGCTTTGGGTTATTGAGAGCCCATCTTCACGACTTTTCCCCATTTTCCCCCACCGTGTGGGAGCTTCCTCCAAGAGGCAGGATTATTTGTGACTGACCTTGTCCATTTGATCTTTTTCATAAGAAGAAAATATTTCTAATTTGTTTGAGAGATTTAAACTCTAGTAAAATGTTCAGTGTTTACTAAGTCATTTAATGTTCTCCAGAGATAAATGAAAGATTTCCCTAATTTTTTATTTATTTTCTTCTGAAAGGATGGGTTTGACTGGTCCTTAAATAGAAAATGCCTCTAGGGCAGTTTTCTTGAAAAATCTGTGGCCACAAATGGTCTTCTCTTTTCACCTGTTTCATTGTCCCTGTCCCTGTTTGGATGTTGACTTAATTTTATAAACCGAGAAGCTTCTGGTTCACCTATGTGCTGCACCCTCAAGACATCCCCAAGTATAAAGTGAATAAATGAATTTGCTAACTTTCCTTCTGTGGTTGTGAGCACCATCCTCTATAGCATGTGGACTTAGCTCTGTAGGCCTCTTGCCTTTAATAACTTGGTGTTTTACACCCTGCTGAGACAAAAGAATCGCTTCAAACCCTCTTAGAGCCGAAGGGCGCAGATTAGAGAGCAATATATTTGACTGGGAGAGAGAAAAAGACAGAAAGAAAATATTTGGTATATTTCTAAAACTTGAATTTTTAAGCCCAAAGGCACCTTTGGGTAGGAGGGCCCATTAATTTTTTATTTCTTTAGTTTCCTTCCAAGTCCTATTTTTGTGGTTACTGCTGGCTCATCCGCTCCCCAGCAGCACAAAAGAAGGCCCCGACGTTCTCAGTGCTCCGAGGGAGAACAAAAGGGGGCCTGTCTCCCACTGATAAATTACTTGCATTAGCACCTGTGAGTCTGCTTTGCATTTCACTTCAACCTTTATTCACTGCTGATAACAGCAAAGGAAAATGAATCCTGACAGCATGATGTGATTTTACAGTGTCCAGCAGTAGAGCCTGTGCTAATTGTGAGCATATGATTTTTCAAGAGCCAAATGTTATATTTAGTCCATTGCCTCTGACAAGCCTACTTATTCAGCAGTGGCTAATCATTGAGGCATTAATTGCTTTTCTCCCGTGATTCAGGCAAGATGGAGTTTATTTTCTAAAAAGCAACTTCTGCTAAGCCGCGAAGTCATCGCTGTTTCCTGGTGGACTGTCCCTACAGCCATTTTTGTGAAATGGCTCCAGGGGAAAAAAAAAAAAAAAAAACTGTTGGGATAGCAAACAAAGGCCCCTGCACTGGAGTCTTGCAGGAAGGCAATTCCAGTGGTGTCTAGTTTCAGGCTAGAACTCTAAGGTCATAATTTCAGGCCATTGCTGGCCCTCCCAGATGTCTTTGGTCAAGTTAATCACAGTTTGCCTGAAGGTTGAGTTTTCAGGTAATCCATCATGGCGTAATTGTAAATCAAGAGCTCCTTCGAGCTGAAAGCTGGGAGTTTTTAGCTCAGTCTGAGACTGAGGACAGAAACCCAAGGCCCCCAAACCTCTATCTTTTTAGTTTGGCAACTGAAGCCGATTAAATGACTCTTTCCCAAATGCTGAAGAAACCTCAAGAAGTTCCTTTTCGAACGAATATGTGAATTTATAACCATTTGCCCTGTCAGGAACAGGTTTGCCTTCTTAGGACTCAATGAAACCTGACCTTGTAATGGGGCCTTCCTCAAACTGAAGTTTCATCCTAAATGGGAAGGACATGACAGTAGGCTGCTGTGTCCTTGGCCAGACCCCGGGGAGGCATGAAATAGTGTGTCCTCAGCACCCTCAGTCCCTCTTTAGTGTTGGTCACTTTTCTCCAGCCTGAAGTTCATCTTTTCCCTGATGTACATTTAAATTCACATTAGTTTTTCTGATTCTCATTTCTAACCTATTTAGGTGAGAGAACCTGGTATTGAAGAAATAAATAAACTCCTATCTATAGTCAGAGGTTCTAGACCCTTCTGCCCAAAATGTTACATATATGAAATCTGGTAAAATATATATTTTTTAAATTTAATATGCATATACACACACACACACATATATACATATACACATATATACACACACACTATTGTAATTCCTCCATTACATACCTCATTTCATTTACTCTTCATACTAACCCTGTGAGTCAGATACTGTTATTATTAGCCCTTTTTTATAGATGAGGAAACAATGAAGTTGTTAACATATGGTCCAGGGTTTTCTACATGGCATGTGCATAGCTGGGATTTGAACCCAGCCAGCTCTAGAGGACAAACTTTTCACCCAAACTTCCATGTGCAGGTTATATGGCAGTAACCTGGTATTTTAATCTCACAACCCATTCTGACCTCCTTCTGTGTCACACGAGCTGGGAAGTGCTGCTTTAGGGTTCACAAAACCACCTTACTCATGGACTTGTGTAACTACATGGGCTTGGACCTCTTATCACACCGTCTGGGAGACGTTTCCTGGTTTCTGTCCCAACCTGAGCTTCCCAAAGGCATCCTGCAGCTTGGGCAAAGTGGAGTGGTCAGAGAGGAAAATAAGAACCTGGTTCTTCTTTTATGCCACAGTGATCCAGGGATAGTTCTAGATAATTCTATGTGTGAAAGAGACTCAGAAACCTGTGTTCTTTGCAATCACAAAACCATGTCACTCTTTGTTCAGAAGGAAATAACAGTGATCTTCATAATAGAAAAGGATATTAGAATTAAGACAGTCATCTCTATAAGTCCTCCAAATCATGAAAAGCACATATATTTTTCTTGCATTTTACCCAAGAGTATTTGCAACCAAGGAACTCCCTCCAGCTAAACCTCAAAGTTAATTTTCAATCCCAGGTAGACTCACTGTTACTTCTTGCTGTTTTTCACAGTCCACAGCAATTTTTATTTTATTTTTTTATTATTATTTTTTTAAAGATTTATTTATTTATTTATTTATCCCCCCCTCGCTGCTTGTGTTTTACTGTGTCCATTCACTGTGTGTGTTTCTTCCGTGTCTGCTTATCTCCCCCTTGCTGTGAGGTCCTGCTGCATCAGCCCACCGCGCCGCGCGGGCCGGCCTGCTCTCAGAAGGAGGCCCCGGGAAGGGAACCCGGGGCCTCCCGCATTGTAAACGGGGGCTGTATCGATTGAGCCACACCCGCTTCCTGCTGTGAGGTCCTGCTGCATCAGCCCACCGTGCCGCGCAGGCCGGCCTGCTCTCACAAGGAGGCCCCGGGAAGCGAACCCGGGGCCTCCCATATGGTAAACGGAAGCTCTATCCATTGAGCCACACCCGCTTCCCCACAGCAATTTTTAAATGGACTTCCTTCCTCCTTCTCTCCCTCCAATCTCCTCCATAGAACAGGAAGCTCACGATTCTGGGGCTAGAAGAAACCCAAAGTCAAGGTGTCAGCAAGGAGATGCTTTCTCCCTGAAGACTGGCATTCTGGGGCTGGCCGCCGTGATCTTGGTTTTCCCTCACATGGCAAGGCACATTGTGGCATCTTCTCTTTTTCTCTTGCAGATTCTGTTGACTTCCAACTTCCTTCCGGCTACTACCCATGGCTTCTCCTTCTGTGTCCAATTTACTTGGCTTATAAGGACTTCGGTCATGTTGGTTGAAGGCCCACCCTCGTTCAGTGTGGGCTCACCTTAACTAATAACATCTTCCAAGGTCCTGTTTACAAATGGGCTCCCGTCCACAGGGCCAGGGTTGAAACCTGAAAGCGCCTTTTGTCAGGGGCATGATTCAATCCCCAATGACAGGCAGCATTAATTGATCACTTATCTTTCAGTGTGGAGCCCTGACACAGCCTCTCAAGACCTCCACGACAATTAATTAGACTGGTTGCAAAAGTAAAACAAACAACCATAGCATAGTCAGAAGGTTATGTCCTGGTCAGAGCTGTCTCTGGCACGATTTCCCTCTCTTAATCTCCTTTTTAAATTCCTTTCTTATGCAGTTGGGGTCTGAGGACTAGGGAAGGCCATCCATGTTCATAAGAATTTATGAATGGGATAGAGAATTAGCCAGCCCACCACTGGGAATAAAGGAGCTCCCATTCTCAGTTCCCTGCTCTTCCTTTGGTTAGGTACTTGCTGCCTGGGGAAAGGAAAGCTGAAAAAAATGTGCTAGTTAGAGAAAACTTGTATTACATTAGGAAGCAAGAGCTTTCTCTGAACAATAAATGTGTTTTCCTAGAATAGTTAATATTTCTGATTCAGGACCCCTTTGCTTCATTAAGTCAGAAATCAGGAACTGAATATTTTCTTGATTAGGTGATTCGGATGCAAGTTAATGGGGGTGGTGGTGGAAATCTCCTAACCTTCTTTGTACAAAGTTGAAGACAGACCAGTTGTAGATATTAATAGTTTAGGATTATGACCAGTCACAGATGAGGAAGAAAATGCATTTCTCTTCTGGATGGTGTGTGCGCATGTGAGTGTGTGTGTGTGAGCGTGGAGTTATGTACCCCCCAAAATACGTTCTTAACCTTAATCTGTTCCTGTGTGTGTGAACCCATTGTAAATAAGATCTCTTCTAGATGTTACTTCAATTAAGGTGTGGCCCAACTGAATCAGTCCTTTATAAACAGGATGAAATTCAGACACATAGAGAGAAAAGCCAAGGAAGCCCAAATATTGCTGACCAGCCAGAAGATACTGGCCCTAGAGGAAGCAAGCCTTTTAGCCTCTGAAATGGTAACCCAATAAATTCCTGTTGATAAGCCAACCCATTTGTTTTAGCAACTGAGTATTTGTTTTAGCAGCTAGGAAACAAAATTGTGTGTTAAATTGCCTACACAGTTGCTTAGGTAGTAGGCAGGGAAACAGGATGGACAGACAGGAGTAGCCTGCTCTCTATATGCCCTTCTGATAACTCTTCCTCCAAATATACTTGGAGGAACAACTTCACAGCCCACAGGAAAGGGGATTGTAATCCTGCAATGGTGGCAGAGAAAATACTTTTGCTCTAAAATGGCTTCTGTCTATGATTCAGGGTTTCTTTCCTCCTGGTCACACACCTCAATGTAGAATAAAGAAGTAGCTAAACAAATCTCATGTTTGTTATTTTATAGTGTGCCTTATCCATCTCCTCTTTTTGGTGCTTCAATAATTATCTTTTCTGGGAAACAGATGTGGCTCAAGCAATTGGGCTCCTGTCTACCATATAGGAGGTCCAGGGTTCGATTCCTGGGGCCTCCTGGTGAAAGGCAAGCTGGCCCGCGTGGCGAGCTGGCCTGTGCGGATAGCTGGCCCATGCAAGAGTGCTGGCCTGCATGGAGAGCTGGTGCAGCAAGATGATGCAACAAAAAGAGACACAAAGGAGAGACAATAAGAGACTCAGCAGACCAGGCAGCTGAGGTGGTGCAAGAGATTGAGTGCCTCTCTTCCACTCCGGAAGGTCCCAGTATCAGTTCCTGATGCCACCTAAAGAGAAGACAAGCAGACACAGAATAACACACAGAGAGCAGACAGTGAGTGCAAAACAATGGGGGGGGGTGGATAAATTTAAAAAATAATAAATCTTTTTTTAAAAATTATCTTTTCTGGGGAGCAGATGTGGCTCAAGCGGTTGAGCGCCTGCTTCCCACATGGGAGGTCTCAGGTTCGGTTCCCCGTGGCCCCTAAAAACAAACAAAAAAATCAAACAAACAAACCGCAAGCAAACAAACAAAAAGAGCCAACTCAGGGGAGCTGATGTGGCTCAAGGGTTGAGCACCGGCTTCCCACATATGAGGTCTGCGTTCAGTCCCCTGCCCAGGAATCTCAAAAAATATATACATCTTTTCTTGATAAAAAACACTCAACAGACTAGGAATAGAAGGGGACTTCTTCAACCTGTTAAATGCCATTGGTGAAAAATACACAGCTAGCATCATACTTAATGCTTGCTTCCTAAGAACCTGAACAAGATAAGAATGTCCATTTTGGCTACTTCTATTCAACATTATACTGGAATTTCTAGCCAGGCAATTTAGGAAGTAAAAAAATAAATAAATAAAAGCATCCAGATTAGAGAGGAAGTTGTAAAATTATCTCTATTCACAGATGAAATGATCTTGTATATAGAAAATTCCAAGGAATTCAATAAAAAATCGTTAGAACTAATAAATGAGTTCCTAAAGATTGTGGTATATAAGCTCAATATACAAAGCCCTGTTGTATTTATATACACCAACAATGAACAATCCAAAAATGAAATTAAGAAAACAATTTCGTTTACAAGAGCATCAAAAAGAATAAAATACTTAGGATTAAATTTAACAAAACAATTGCAAGACTTGAACACTGAAAACTACAAAACATAACTGAAAGAAATTTAAAACCCTAAATAAACATAAATGCATTCCATATTCATGGATCAGAAGACTTAATATTTTTAAGGTGGCAATGATCCCCAAATTGATTTACAGATGTAATGCAATCGCTAACAAAATCCCAGTTGCCTTTTTTGCAGAAATTGACAAGCTGATCCCAAACCCATATGGAAATGCAAAAGATCAAGGCTAAACAAAACAATCCTGAAAAAAAAAAACAACAACGTTAGAGGACTCACACTTTCTGATTTCAAAATTTACTTCAAAGAATAGCAATCAAGACAGGTGGTACTGGCGTTAGGATGGACACGTAGATCAATGGTATACGTCTGAGAATCCAGAAATAAACCCTTAAGGTTATGATCAACTGGTTTTCTACAAAGATGCCAAGATACTCCACTGGGAAAGAATAGTCTTTTCAGCAAATGATGCTTGGACAATTAGATAGCCACATGCAAAAGAATGAAGTAAGACCCCTAGCGCACTAAAGTTAACTCAAAATGCAACAAAGATCTAAATGTAAGCACTAGAACTATAAAACTCTTAGAATAATACATAGGAGTAAATCTTAATGACTTTAGATTAGACAATGGCTTCTTAGGTGTGATACCTAAAGCACAAATGATGAAAAGAAAAAATGGCCATATTGGATTTAATAAAAATCAAAAAAAAACAAAACTTCTGTTCTTTAAACAACAGCATCAGAAAATTAAAAAAAAAAAAAAAACTCTCAGCATGGGAGAAAATATTTAAAATCATATATCTGATAGGAGACCTGAATGCACAATATATAAAGAACACTTACAACTTAACAAGAAAAAGACAAATAATCAAATTTTAAAATAAGCAAAGGATTTGAATAGACATTACTTTAAAGAGGATATACAAATGTCCAACAAGTACATGAAAAAAATGCTCAACATGACTGGTCATTAGGGAAAGGCAAATCAAAACCACAATGAGATACCACTTTATATCTATTATGGTGACTAAAATAAAAAAGATAGACAATAACAATGATCAGGGTGAGGAGAAATTGGAACCCTAGTACATTGCTGGTGAAATTGTAAAATGTTGCAGCCGCTTTGGAAGACAATTTGGAAGTTTTTCAAAACGTTAAACATAGAGTTACCATATGACCCAGCAATCCTCCTCCCAAGAGAACCAAAAACATATGTCCACACAAAAACGTATACATGAATTTCATTGCAGCATTGTTCACAAGAGCCAAAAAGTGGAAACAATCCAAATGTCCACTAAGTGATGAATGGATAAACAAAATGTGGTATACCCATAGAATGGAATATCATTCAGCTATAAAAAGGAATAAAATACTGATACATGCTACAACGTAGATAAACATTAGGCTAAGTGAAATAAGCCAAACGCAAAAGACCACATATTGCATGATTATATTTGTATGAAACATCCAGAATAGGCAGATCCATAAAGACATAAAGGAGTGAATGGTTGCCTGGGCCTGGGGGAGAAGGAAATGTGAAGTGAATGCTAAAGTTTATTTTTGGGGTGATGAAAATGAACTAAAATTGGATAGTGATGATGGTTGAACAATTCTGTAAATACACTAAAGCCACTGACTTGTACACATTAAAATTGTAAATTTTATGGTATATAAATTATATCCCAATAAAGTTGACATTTAAAAAACACAATAATTACTTCCTGAGCAATCATATGTCTTGATTTAGAACATTAACATCGTTTTACTTTCATTTTGCTTTTCAAAAAAGATTTACATCATAAATGAGAACTTTTGTTACTTCTTTACGCATTTATCTCTAATTTCTTCTCTCTAGTTGCTTCTAATTTGATTTAGAAATAGGTAGCCCTGTGCATGGAAAAGCATGTTATATTTTTATAAAGATAGAATTTTTCATTTTTCGACCAGCTATCATGTGCCAGGCAATATGTGAGGCTCCCAAAAATGGCATAAGAGCTAGAACATCCTTGTTCTCAAGGAGCTCATAACTTAGTACAAACAGCAAGTGGATCTCACAGATCATTATGATGCAATGTGGTGTACAATTGTGCAGAGCGTCATCTCATATTGGGGTTCCTGGGGGAAGCAAAGCCTGAGCTAAATCGTGTTATTGGGAATAGGGGTTAAGTAGATGAAGGCAGAGCGGGGGGAGTGAATTTATTTGGTAGATGAAGCGTCATTAAAGGTTTTTCATCAAGAAAGTGATGTGTTCAGATTTTCTATGAGATACTCTGGCTTCTTGAAAAGTGGCAATAAGAGGGTCAAGGGTGAAGGCAAGTGTATTAGTCAGCCAAAGGGGTGCTAATGTGAAATACCAAAAATGGGTTGGTCTTTATAAAGGGTATTTATTTGGGGTAGAAGTCCACAGATACCAGGTCATAAAGCATTAAGTTTCTTCTCACCAAAGTTCATTGCCACGTGTTGGAGCAAGACAGCTGCTGACGTTTGCCAGGGCTTCTTGTGTTCCTCTCTTCCCGGGGCTGCGTTTCTCTCTGGGCTTAGCTCTTCTGGTTCCTCTACAAGGTCAGCTGTAGACGATCAGGCGAACGGCTCACTTCTCTTCTTCTGGGGCCTTTTCTCCAACATCAAAACTGCTTCTCAAAAAACTGCTACTCAAAACTGCTTCAACTCTGTTCTTGCCATGCCTTTTATATTTGATTCCCCACCCACCAAGGGGTGAGGCTCAACGCCCTACTGACGTGGCCCAGTCAACACCCTAATCATAGCTTAATCATGCCCAGATTAACAGATCAGTTTACAAGCATGATCCAATTATATTTTTGGAATTCATAATTACATTAAATTGGCCAATGGCTACAGCAAGAAGAGAGTCTAATGGTGAGGCATTATGAATGCCTGAATCTGGCAAGGGCAGCAGGGATAGAGAGGAGGATTCAAGAAACAATGTAGAGGGCAGGAGCAGGGATGAGCAGGGCAATAGTTCTGTTGGATTTTCACGGTTTCAAGTTGGGGGAACTCCTGGATAGGGGTGCATGAATTGGGAGAGACCATATGGGAGAAGTTAGTTTAGGGACTTCAGCTGTGTAAGAAAGATATGATAAGTTAGCACATCCCATTTCAAATACAAATAAACCAATATCTCATGCAGTTTAAAATGAAAGGTAAAACAAGTAACTTCTGTGACATTGCCTAAGTCCATTCCTAGAATTATTCTTGCCTTCCTACTGCTTTATATTTGTGCTAATTCTCAGCTGCTAAGAATGAGTCCTTGGATTTAAGAAAAAAACAACCACCAAAACGCAGGTGTTATGCCTCAGCAGTCATTGGGACATCTTGATCACGCTTTGTGATTTGTCTGATCAAATCTCATTTCTCCGCCTATGTTCAATTTTTGTCTTAATTCTCTGAGTTACTTGTCCTTCGCTCATTCTTTTATCCTTTATAAATACCAGCTCCCTCTTTCTTTTATTCTCCCTTTTTTTAGTGGACACATTTGAGGCATGTTAGTTAAATGAAACTGTTCATATATAAATAAAGGTTAAAATAATGTAGGAAGTATATTTAGTAGAATTGAGCTTGTTTGATGATGAAAATAAATTCCATGTAAGGTACTCTTCTGATATTTTGGGGAAAAAAATGCTAAGTTCTTTAGAAAAAGAGGAGCAACACATTCTAGATATGTTACAGCTATTGCAGGTAAAGCAATATATGACTTGTTTGGGTAGCAAATGCCCTTGGTTCATCACCACTAAAAGTTAACTTCCTCTGAATAGGAAATAGACACTCCAGTACAGTTCTTCCAAATATTTACAAGACAAAAGCAACATCCAGTTGCATTTCCCTTGCTACCAAAGGAGAAAGTTTCAGGAACCAAATATAATCAGGCAAGTGGATACCTTAGAACACTGATTTAATTCAAGTTAGCTGGGAAGGCCTTGTGGTTTGTGAAATGAGGTGTGACATAACGGAAAGAACATGGACTTGGAAATCAGAAGGTCAGGATTGGAGTAGTCTCTGTCCCATGCTAGATGGGGTTTATCATTCAAATTTTCCTGATCTACTTACTTAAAAATCCCTGTGAAGAGAAGAGAGTATACCAGAAAATTCTGGGGTCCTTTTCCCTCTAAAGTCCATGCATCTGATTCATGAAACATTTGGGTTAAGTGTTTACTCTGTGTCACTGTGGTAGAATCAGGAGGGAGTGCAGCCTCTACACACACACACACACACACACACACACACACACACACCCCTAATTAGCCTGGCTCTGGGAACTAACTAGTAGGACATGATCAGTCGTGTTAGCACATCTTTCCATGAGATGATGATCATTTTACTTTTCACCATGATATATGAGCTAATAGAAAGGTGGCCGATGTTTTACAACAACCGTAGCCAGGTATCTTTTAGGTCAGCTAATGTCATAGCTACGTCATCTACTCTAATGATTAATGTCACATGATGAGTTTAAAAGTTAAAATTTTGCTTTTCTGAGCATGGGAAAAGTACAATTAATGTAACCTATGGACTATAGTTAACAGCAATACTGTGATAATCTTGCATCATGCCAAAGATGTACTGTGTTAATAATAGGGAGGTAGGGAAAAAATATGCCAAATGTATGCTGTGGACCATAGTTAGTGGTACTAGTCTGATGATATTAACTCAATCTGTAATAAATATTCCACACAGTGTGGTGTGTTGATAAACGGGTGTTGTATAGCAATTCTACACATGTACATGATTATTTTATAATTTCACAACTTCCGTAATAAAAATATATTATAAAAAAATTTTTTTTTTTTAAATTTGCTTCTCTGAGATGTCATGATGCTATGGAGTACTTTGAAATGGAGGGCAGGGGGCCCATTTGGGGGAGGTAAGTATGATATCTTTGGGAATATTGTGACCGATCTCCCTCACCCCACAATGATGATGATGTTACGTGATAACCTACTAGCCTACAAGCTCTGAAACATTTTAAAGCTAAACACTCTAAAAAATTATGAAAAATTTCAGACATACAAAAAAATAAACAAGAAACATAATGCTTGCCCTTGTATTGACCATCACCTTGAGGAATAAAACATGGCAAATGCAGGTAGATGCCTATGGCCCCTGCCCAG
>JAQZBX010085326.1:0-13146 GCA_029593785.1 Cabassous unicinctus
TGTAAGAAGAAATGAAGTCCTAAAGCATATGACAACATGGATGAAACTGGAGGACATTATGTTGAGTTAAGCAAGCCAGACACAAGGACAAATACTGTATGATTGCATTATAATGAACCAAATATATTGTGCAACATATTGTATGATTCAAAAAAAAATTTATATGTATCCAGTACATTTAATTGAGAAATGTATATTTTTATTCAACTGTGTTTTCTTTTTAGTTTTTAACTTTATATTTTCAAGTATTAAATGTACAAAATAAAGTTAAAAAAATAAATAAACTGGGAAAAGCATTTTAACAGCAAAAATGACACACAGAAGTATTTCTTTATGTGACGTCCACACAATTCAATAAGAGAACCACAAATGAGCAATGATATCAGCTAGCAATTCTCAAAGGAAGAAATAAAAGTAGCCAATTAAAAATGGGTTTTAAAAAAAGGCAAAGAAATGCTGTAATTTAAACACCACCACTTCTATATCAAAAACCAAGTTTGGGGGGATTGTGGGAAAATGGCAGAGTAGGAAGTTTCAAGACTCAATCCTTCCACCAAAACAACTATTAAACAGGCAGGAACTGTCTGAAACAACTATTTTGAAACTCCTGAGGCCAAAAGAACACTGTACAACATTCAGGGAAGAGTGGGAGGAAGAGGCTGATAAATTTCAGTAAAGAACAGTAAATCGCTCCCTCTGTGCCGTGGTTACTAGTGCCCACTGGCACCCAAACACCTCTCTATCTTGCTGGTGACAGAAAGGGCCATAAAAATTCTCTTCCCCAAGAACAGGGGTGGGCTAATCACTGATCATGGCTTTTGATTAGTAAATTTGGATGGCTAGGGGCCTTGGCTCTGAAGGCAGGTATAGTTTCAACCCATGCCAGACAAAGGCAGTGTCAGCCATTGTTTCAACCCACCTGGACAAAGGTGGTGGCAGCCATTATTTCATCCTGTCCCTATCTGGTTGAGTTTCATCAGATGTTGAAGAGGCGGCAGGAACAGAGACTTAAAAACACTACCCTTCCTCAGGGCTACAGGGAACAGGTGAAAGGCTGCATTTGCTGGGCAGGCCAGGAAAGCTCAACTTCAGGGAGCTGTTGGAGAAGCTCTTGGCACCCTTCCAGATCCTCTGCCATGGGCATTTTGAAGCTGGTCTGTGCTCCCTTTTTTGGTCTCTGGACCTGCTTTGGCTAGGAAAGACTGACTTGAGAAAGCCCTCTCCAGTGTGCCCATCCTCCTAGAACTTACCCTCTCTGTCTTACCACCAGCTGATTACAAAATCAAGAAACAGAAATCTCAGGGAATAAATCCCAGAGGTAACATGTTAAAATATTAAAATATGCAATGTGCAACAAACGAGTAAAAGACCAAGAAAGAAATAGGAAATGAAGACCCATCCAAAGGAAGAGGGAAAAATCCAGAAAACACCATCAAAGAAGATGAGAAAGTGGACATACCGAACAAAGCCTTTTAAAAATGATCTTAAAAACACTTAAGGAGATGAAAGAAAGCACAGAAAAAGAACTAAAGGATATCAGGAAAACAATGAATGTGCAATATAAAAGTCTTAGTAAAGAGATAGAATTTTTTAAAAAGAACCAAACAGAACTACTGGAGTTAAGACCACAATAAGTGAAATGAAAAATTCCTAGGAGGGTTTCAAGAGCAGATTGGAACTGGCTGAAGAAAGAACAAGAGAACTCAAAGATAAGACACTTGAAATGAGTCAGGCTAAGGAACAGAACGAAAAAAAGAAATATTAAAAGTGAAAAGAGCCAAAAACAGCTATGGGACATGTTCAGGCACACCAATATATGTGTTATTGGAGTTCTAGAAGGAGAAGAAAGAGAGAAAGGGGCAGGAGGAATACTAAAAGAGAACATCCCAAACTTAGCAAAAGACATGAAGATGCACTTCCAAGAAGTTCAAAGGATACCAAACAGAACTACTGGAGTTGAAGACCAAAATAAGTGAAATGAAAAATTCCCAGGAGGGTATCGAGAGCAGATTAGAGCTGGCAGAAGAAAGAATCAGTGAACACAAAGACAAGACACTTGAAATGAGTCAGGCTAAACTACCCCATCTCATATTGGTTACACTATCAGATGCAAAGGACAAGGTTAGAGTTCTGAAAGAGGCAAGAGAAAAGTGAGCTACATATAAGAGAGTCTAAATAAGACTGAGTGTGATTTCTCATCAGAAACCATGGAGGCAAGAAGGAAGTTGTTGAAATACTTCAAGTGCTGAAGAAAAACAACTGCCAGCCAAAAAAAAAAAATTGTATCCAGGGACTCTCTTTCAACAATAGCTAGAGATTAACACATTTTCAGATAAAGAAAAGTTGAGGGAGTACATCACCACCAAACCTGCCCTATAAGCAATGCTAAAGGGAGTTCTTCAAACTGAAAGGAAAGGGCACTAGACAATGAATCAAAGCAGCATAAAGAAATAAAGACCTGCGATAGGTAACCATTTAGGTAATTATAAATGTCAATATTATTGTATTGTATTGTATTGTATTGTATTGTATTGTTTAGTATGTAACTCCACTTCTTCCTGCAGGTGCAAAAATGCAAATGCATAAAAAATGATAAATCTAGGTTTTAGGACATACAATATACAAAGCTATAAGTGGTAATCAAGAAACAGTACCAAAAAAATGGTGGGGGGACAGAGGGGTATAGGAAAAATATATGTGTAAGCTGTTGAAATTACTCTGGTATCAAACCAAATGTGATTGTTATAAATTTAGGATGTCAAATTTTACCCCTAAGGTAACCACAAGGAAAACAGATGAAAAATATATCCAGATAGAAATGAGAAGGCACTCAACATGGTGCAACACTAGAAAGCAAATAAATATAAAAAGAGGCTTTAATGGAGTACAAGGAACAAAAAAGGTGTAAGACTTACAAAGGCTAATAGCAAAATGGGAAAAGAAAAATCTATTTTATCAGTAGTGACTTTAAATGTAAATGAATTAAACTCTCCAGTCAAATGCAGAGATTGGAAGAATTGATTTTAAAAATTTAAAAAAACCCATGACCCAGCTATATACTGTCTGCAGGAGACTTAAAGTCAAAGATACAAGTAGGTTGACAGTAGAAGGATGGAAAAAATACACCATGGAAATAATAACTAAAAGAGACCTAAGGTGGCTATACTAATATCAGACAAAATAGACTTTAAGTCAAAAACAGTTATGAAGAACAAAAATGGTCATTGTATACTGATAGAGGGGACAATTAAACAGGAAGATGTAATACTTTCACATGCACGTAACAGCAAAGCCCCAAAATATATGAAGCAAATACTGACATTTTGAAGGGAGAAAATGATGGTTTTACATTATTAGTAGTAGACATTAACACTCCACTCTCAATAATGGATAGAACATCTAGTCAGAAGATCAATAATGAAGTACAAGAATTGTATGATACACTAAACCAAGTAGACCTAACAGACATATTTAGAGCACTGTATCAGTGAAAACAGAGTAATATTTTTCTCAAGTGCACATGTATCATTCCCAGGATAGACCATATGTTGGTCACAAAACAATTTTCAATGAATTAAAAAATATTGATATCATACAATGTATATTCTCTGACCACATTGAAATGAAGTTAGAAATCAATACCAGAGGGAGAAAGGGAAAATTTACAAATATGTGGAAATTAAACAACATATTCTTAAACAATCCAATGGGTTAAGAAGAAATCAGAAGCAAAACTAGGAAATATCTTGAGGCAAATGAAAATGAAAATACAGCATACCAAAACTTATGGGATGCAGCAAAGGCAGTGCTGAGAAGGAAATTTATAGCTCTAAATGTTTACATTAAAAAAGAAGAGAGAGCAGATGTGGCTCAAGTAGTTAAGTGCCTGCTTCCCACATGGGAGGTCCTAGGTTTGGTTCCCAGTGCCTCCTAAAGAAAAAAACAAACACCAAGCAAACAAACGAAAAACCAACGCAGGGGAGCCAATGTGGCTCGTGGCTGAGTGCCAGTTTCACACATATGAGGTCCCAGGTTCAATACCCAGCTCTGGGACCTCAGAAAAAGAAGAAAAAAAAAAAAGAATAAAGACATCAAATCAGAGATCTAACCTCCAAACTGGAAGAATGAGAAAAAGAAGAGCACTGTAAACCAAAAATGAGCAGAAGGAAGGAAAGAACAAATATTAGAATGGAGATAAATGAAATAGAACTACAAAAAGCAACAGAACCAACAAAACCAAAAGTTGGTTCTTTGAAAAAGATAAACAAAGTCAACAAACATTTACCTAGAATGACAAAGAAAAGAGAGAAGATAAAAATAATAAAATCAGAAATGAAAAGAGGGGACATTACTACCAACCACACTGAAAAAAAAAGGACTATGAATATTTACAATGATCTTTATGCCAATAAATTAGATGACCTAGATGAAAGGGCCAAATTCTTAGAAACACATGAACTACAAGAAGAAACAGATGATCTCAACAAATCAATTACTAGTAAAGAGATTGAATCACTCATCAAAAACCTCCCAACAAAGAAAAGCCTAGGACCATATGACTTCACAGGGGAATTCTACCAAACAGTCCAAGAAGACTTAACTCCAGTGCTGATCGAACTGTTCAAAAAAATTGAAGAGGAGGGAACACTCTCTAACTCATTCTACAAGGCCAATATCACCCTCATACCAAAGCCAGATAAAGATACTACAAGAAAAAGAAACTATAGACCAATATCTCTATGAATATATATGTGCAAAAATCCTTAACAAAATACTAGCAAACTGAATCCAATCTTATAATATTAAAAGAATTATAGGGAGTGGATGTGGCTCAAGCAGTTGAGCACCTGTTTGATACATGGGAAGTGCCGAGTTCAGTTCCCGGTGCCTCCTAAAAAAGAAACAAGGAAACAAATGAGAAAACCAACTCAGGGGAGCTGATGTGGCTCAGTGGTTGAGCGCTGTCTTCCCACATATGAGGTCCCAGGTTGAATCCCTGGCCTCAGTACCTACAAAATATATATATATATATATATATATATATATATATACACCATGATCAAGGGAGATTTATCCCTGGTATGCAAGGTTGGTTCAATATAAGAAAATCAATTAATGTAAAATACCACATTAACAAAATGAAGGAAAAAGACCACATGATCATCCTGATGCAGAAAAACACTTCAGTATGCTAGGAATAGAAGGAAACTTCCTCAATATGATAAAGTGTATATATGAAAAACTCACAGCTAACATCCTACTGAAAGGTGGAAGACAGAAAGCTTTCCCTCTAAGATCAGGAACAAGACAAGGATGCCCACTGTCACCACTGTTATTCACTATTGTAATGGAAGTTCTTGCAGGGCAAGTATGCAAGAAAAAGGAAAAAAAGCACCCAAATTGGAAAGTAAGAATTAAAACTTTTCCTATTTGCAGATGATATGATCCTATATACAGAAAATCCTGAAAAATTCACAGGAAATTTCCTAGAGCTAATAAATGAATTCAGCAAAGTGGCAGGGTACAAGAGCAACACCCAAAAATCAGTAGCGTTTCTATACACAAGCAATAAACAATTGGAAGAAGAAATAAAGTAAAGAATTCCATTCATAATAGCAACTAAAAGAATCAAATATCTAGGAATATATATAACCAAGGATGTAAAGAATTATTCACAGAAAACTACAAAACATTGCTAAAAGACATTAAAGAAAAGACATTAAAGAAGACCTAAAAAAAATGGAAGGATATTGCATGTTCATGGATTGGAAGACTAAATATCGTTAAGATGTCAGTCCTACCCAAAGCAATTTATAGATTCAATGCAATCCCAATCAAAGTTCCTTGTGGAGCAGGTGTAGCTCAGTGGTTGAGTGCCTGCTTCTCATGTATGAAGACCCGGGTTCAATCTCCGGTACCTCCTAAAAAAAAAATTCCAACACCCTTCTTTGCATAAATGGAGACACTAATAATCAAATTTTCATTGAAAAGTAAGGGGCCCCAAATAGCTGAAGCCATCTTGATAAAGAAGAATGAAGGTGGAGGACTCACACATCCCAATCTTAAAACTTATTACAGAACCACAGTAATCAAAACAGTATGGTACTAGCTCAAGGGCAGACATATGGACCAATGGGATAGAATTGAGAGCTCAGAAATAAAATATAGCCAAATGATTTTTGACAAAGTGGCAAAGCTCACTCAATTGGGAAAGAATAATCTTTTCAACAAATGGTACTGGAAAACTGGCTCTCCATTTTAAAATAAAGGACCCCTACCCCACACCATACAAAAATCAATGCAAAAATGGATCAAAGACCTTAACGTAAGAGGTAAAACTACCAAACTTTCATTTTTCAAAGAAAACATAGGGAATCTTCAGGACCTTGTGTTAGGCAATGTTTCTTACACTTTACACCCAAAGTACAAGCAACAAAAGAAAAAAATAAATGGCACCTCATCAAAATTAAAAATTATTGTTCCTTAAGGGACTTTATCATAAAAGTAAAATGGCAACCTACACAATGGGACAAAATATTTGGAAACCATATATCCAATAAATAATATGTATAAAGAATATATGAAGAAGTTCTTCAACTTAACAACAAAAAGACAAACAACCCAATTTTAAAATGGGCAAAAGTCTTGAATAGACATCTCTTCAAATGAAGATATACAAATAGCCAGAAAGCACATCAAAAGATGCTCAATATCATTAGCCATCAGGGAATTGCAAATCAAAACCACAAGGGAAGCAGATATGGCTCAGTCAACTGGGATCCTGCCTACCACATGGGAAGTTGATGGTTCGGATCCCAGTGCCTCCTAAAGAAGACAGTGAGCTGGTGCAGCAGACAGGCATGGCAAGTTGACACAACAAGAGACACAAGAAGAAAAAAGGATGGTGAGAAACACAACAAAGCAGGGAGCAGAGGTTCCCAGTGCCTCTTAAAGAAGGCAGAGAGCTGACGCGACAGGTTGGCACAGTGAGCTGATGCAACAAGATGACACAACAAGAGACATGGGGAGGAAAAACAGTATGAGAGACACAAAAAAGCAGGGAGCAGAGGTGGCTCAAGTGATTAAGCACCTCCCTCCCACATCAGAGGTCCTGGGTTCAGCTCCTGGTGCATCATAAAGCAAGGATGCACCAGACACAGCAAATGAAAAACAACAAGGGGGTGGGGAGAAATAAATAAAATAAATCTTTTGAAAAAGAGAGAGAGAACCACCATTTTACACCGTTAAAATTTTTGCTATTAAAAAAAATAGAAAATAACAAGTGTTAGAGAGGATGTGGAGAAACAGGAACACTCATTCATTGCTAATGGCAATGTAAAATAGTGCAGTCACTGTGGAAGATAGTTTGGTGGTTCCTCAGAAAGCTTCATATATAACTACCATATGATCCAGCAGCCCACTACTAGGTATATATCCAAAAGAATTGAAAGCAGGAACTCGAACAGATATTTGCACGCCAATGTTTATAGCAGCATTATTCACAATTGCCAAAAGATGGAAGCAACCATTAACCCATGAACTGATAAAAAATATGTGGTATATACATATAATAGAATATTATTCAGCAATAAAAAGGAACAAAGTCCTGATACAGGTGACAATATTGAAGAACCTTGAAGACATACAAATATTTATGATCTCACTGATGTGGAACAATTAGAATAAACTCACAGAGTCAGGATCTAGAATATAGGTTACCAGGGGATGGGGTGAGAGTAGGGAATGAGAAGTTCAGGCTTAAAGTGGACAGGGTTTCTGTTCAGAATGATGGAAATGTTTTGATAATGGTTGGTGGTAATGGTAGCACAACATTCTGACTTCAAGTAGCATTGAAATTATAAATATTTGAATATGATTAAAAGGGGAAATGTTAGATTGTATATTTGGCTGCAGAATAAAAATTAAATAAAAATCCATGGAACTACACTACACAAACAGGGAACCCTAAATTAAACCATGGACTTTAGTCGATAGCACAATTATAAAAATGTGCTATTATAAATTGTAACAAATGTTCCACATCAATGCAAGGTGTTGGTGGTAGGGTACTGTAAGCAAAAACTGTATTTTTATGCATGAATGTTGTGTAAACCCACAATTCTCTAATAAGGAAAAATACATATATTATTTTTAAAATAAGATAATTTTTGTGGTAGACTCATATTGGAAGCCCCCAGTGAACATGTTTTCCTGTATTCATGCCCTTGTGTAGTCCCTGCAACATTGATTCTGGGCTTAACCATATGACTTGCTTTGGCAAGACATTAGCAAGAGTGATACAAGCAGAAGGTCAGTACAAACTTGAATACTGAGACTTCTTAGAACACAAAAAATATTGTGCTGGACCATTGAACCTCCCAGTTAACCTGTAGAGTTATGAGATATAATAAATCATTGTGTTAAGTCACTAAGTTTCAGGGTAGTTTGTTACAGCACAGTGGATAACTGAAACAATAGTTTTTTCATATCACCAAAAGAAAGATTAATAAAAAAAAAATCCAAATTTTTATGAGAGAGTAAATCAGGGCATTACAACACTTTCAGTAAGTAATTTGGCAATAAATTTCAACGACCTTAAAAATATTCGAGGCACAATTCACCCTGCAGTATGCCTGCAGTCCATGCCTCGGACAGTGTTTTCTTGTTTCCTAATAAACTCTTCACTCCCTTGCCTACCCTAAAATTAAAAAATTTTTTTAAATTATTCAAACCCATTGAATTCAGTAATTTCACTTCTGGGAATCTGATGGAGGAAAAACACAAAAATCAAAGGGATGTTCAGTGCATTATTATATATTGAGAAACAAAAACATCTATATCCACATTGCATTATATTCCACTATCTTCACTAACATGGTTTTACTATTCCACAGTCTTCATCAACATGATTTTACTATCCCAAGAAACTCTTGGAGGATAAACGTTGGCAATAATTATATTCATTTCTGGAACATTCTGAAACTCATTTAAAGGAATATCAGATGGCTCAACTTTTCAATAGATAACATCAAACTGTTTCTTTCTTCCAGATTCTCTGATCACCTAGACTCGAAACCTTTGCCTTGCCTGTCCTACAATCAACCCTAAATTATTATATCATGATTCGTACCATTTTAGACAAGCCACCTTGTTGAAAGACCCACCTTAAATCAGACCCCAGTAAAGCCTTACAAATATTCCAATTTTGCCTTCACCCTTCTGTGACGGTAAGTAATGAATTCAGCTTTGCCTCATCAGCAGGTTAACTTGGTGGTATTTTGGGGAGCCAGCATTCAACAATATGAAAGCAAAGAGACAGGAAGCAGTATGCTTATTAAATGTCTAATTAAAGGAAAATTATTAAATAAAATTCAGTGCATTATTTCCAAGAAATAGAGAAATATGGAATAAGTGGGAAATGCTTAGGTTATAATGTTAAGTTAAATACAACAAACCTGTATTTATAACATGATTGCAACTATGGGTTCCAGTTAAGAAAGAATGGAGGTGTGGGAGGAGTGGGAGATGGGGCATATGGGAATCCCTACAATTTTTGTGTGACATTTAAGTAATCTAAGTGTCTTTTAAAAAATAAAAAATAAAATTATTATATAAAAAAAAGATTGAAGTGATGAATATGCAATTAAGTGATTATACGAATACCATTGATTGCATACTTTGGATGGATGGATTTATGCTTTATTAATATGTATTAATAAAATTAATTTGTTAAAAATTAAAAAAAAAAGAAAGAATGAAGGGACAGGAGTGAGGGAGGGGGGAGAGTGAGAGAATTTCTCAGTGTTTGCCTTTGAGTGTTGCATCTATGTTTTTTTTCCTGCATTTCCTATTTTCAAAAATTTTAATGAAGAATATATATATATATATATATATATATATATATACATAAATTTTTTTTAGGATACCAGGGATTGAACCCAGGACCTTGTGCATGGGAAGCAGGCACTCAACCACTGAGCTTCATCCACTTCCCAGGAATTTTTTTATTTAAAAAAAGATCTTATATATAAATTATAAGGAACCATTTTTTAAAATGATATTAGCTAAAAATAAAAATAGGATTTGACAATATTTCCCAGCTTTGCATGCAAACAGTACAATAACATCTATGGAATAGGAGGAATATGGTTTATGCAATGCTCTCTCTTCAGGCTACTGAAGCATTCTAGGGCCATCAATAACCAAAATCAGAAGGCTATGGTCAGAACATTACTGATAAAGAAAGATCCTAAATGATCAATGAAGAAAATTACAGGATATTTAGATCAGATATATTTCTTTCAATATAAATAATCATCCCATCACATATTCTAAAATCAAGTCAGTTTCCATAATCTCCTCTCTTACTGTCTTGTATATGTGACAAAATTATATTATCATGGGGGGGTGGTACGCAGCTTCTTTCTTTTTACCTTTCCCCAAACTGCTCCCACAAAGCTTTCAAGTACTGTTTACTTAAGCTTCTTCCTTCCCCCTTTAGGAGTCAAGAAGAAAGACCTTGATAGATAGATGGATAGATGGATGGATGGATGGATGGATGGATGGATGGATAGATAGATAGGTAGACAGAGAGATAAACTATAGTCTTCAGTGGGCTGTGTGTTTCTGGGAGCACGTGGTGTGAGTCTCCAGAAGGTGGGGAGGAAAGTGGCAATCGAGGGACTGAGAAAGTGTGGATATGGAGACCATTCTTTTTAGGGCAGGGAGTGAGAGACTCTTGGGAGTTTCAATGTGCTGGAGATAGTGGTGGACAGGGTATTGTAATAAGAGTTTCCATGGGCTAGGTAATTGGATCCCCTTAAATGTTTAAGAGACATGAATCAAGACTGGAATTTCTTTTCAATTGGAGCTGTCTTTTAAATGTAACACCACTCCCATACTGAACCTCAGGGGCCTCCTTTTGCTTCATTTTTGTAATAAACATATGGTAAACTCTTGGGTTAGTAAGGTAGTGTCAGTGATTTTTAAAATATACATACTGAAAAAAGAAAACAAAATTGAAAAGCAAGGCTGGATTTTTATCCAGAGCTTATATAAAGGAAAGAGAAATCCTGCACATAGTTGATATGAGTAAAGTGGTTGGAAAGGTGTATTTGATAGTGAAGAAGAGCTCCTTTATCTGGATCTACCACAGCCTGAGTGAAATATCTTCCCAACCACCCAACTCCCTTTACTCTGTTTCCTATACTTACTAAACAACATTTGGTTTCTCAGATACTTCTGTACCAGCAAATGAATACTAGATATCAGACACAAAAAATCCAGCAGATAGACAAGATTTATCTTTTTTAAATTAATAAAGTGATCCCCAAGTGTTCATGCAGGCTCATGCACACACACACACCCACACACACACTGGCCTATGATGTGCTTGGCTAGAGTAAAGCAGTTATTTTAAGAGCTGTGATTATTGAACCTGTGATTATTCCAGAATTCCGGAGAAGAACAACCACATCCCGGTCCTGTGATAATTACCAGAATACAGTGCTGGTCAGTATGTGCTAAATATTGCCACAAATATATAAAAAACAAAGGATAACAAAGGAAAAAATCTCTGCTAATTTTATGAGCATTAAAAAACTACTGAGTATTGATTTTAAATTTTTAACTGTAGAATGTTAGTCAATAATAATCACAAACAAATCAAATTAACATGTGGCAAACAATGAGATTATTTCTTTGAAGAAAGTTTACATTTTGGGTAAAGTAAGAAGAAATTTTACATGCTGGTATCTACCAACCAAAGCATATTCTTCATACATTGAAAGCTGATCATCCGTTGGTCTCATCAGCCATGAATGCTTTGCATAATAATCATATTAATATTATCACATTAATTTCATTAACAATAAAAAGCATACCAGTATTAATAATCATCCCATCAGTTTGATCAAAAAAAAAAATTATATGTATCCATTACATTTATTGGAGAAATGTATATATTTATTCATCTGTGTTTACTTTTTAGTTTTTAATTGTTTATATTTTCAATTATTAAATGTACAAATAAAGTTAAATTAAAAAAAAAAATCATCCCATCAGCATTCCTGAAGAATACTTAATGTTTCTTTATATATGTGTGTTCTGAATCATCTCATTGTATGGACTTACTACATCAAGGACTCTGTCATATAAAGGATCAAACTTTGAAACAACAAAATAGGTTTATTTTTCAAAATACCAAGTGACTTTGTTTTATCACAATGTCATCTCTAATACTCTGGCATGGCTTCTAGGAAAGTTTTATAAGGGATTCCAGCATTTTTGTGTATTTGAAGTTCATGGGTGGCAAACATTAAATAAGAACTATGGCTGAGGTTTTAAAAATAAATCATAATAAATACAACATAAACATATAAAAACAAAAATATATACAAGAAGGCTGGCAGGGTGGTTAATACTTAAAGTCAGTGCAATATTCCATTATGATTTTACTGAGTTTGTTTCATAGACACACCACATATTTAAAATAATTTTGTAGCTAGAAGATTAATTTTTGTGATTAAAGTTTAAAACATTAAAAATGTTAGAAATATCAAAAAATATATAAGAATACTTACTGAGTCATTTTGGTCATGCTGAGTTGCAAAGGAAAATTTATCTCAATAGCTTTATATTATATGCTACACTCTCACCTTTATTAGCAGGAAAATAACACATGTACTTAGTCTCCTATGGTATTTCTTTGCTAGTCTTTGGTTCATCAAGTCAGATGAATGATTTATTAAGTATCTTTGATGTTCAAAATGCTGTACAGTGAGACATACAAATAAATCTTTAAAAATAATAACTGTCCTTAAAGAACTTACCATTTAGTTGATTCCATATTATAGCTATTTGATGTCAGTCAATCATATCTTATATTAATATTTCATGTGTGATACTCTTATTATCCTTCCAGAATAAAGGCTGGGTACTTTTTATAAAATGCAATGTCAACATTTAGTATCAACTGTATTTTTGGTCAATAGTTGAGATGGTAACATTAAAAAATGTGAAAGGTAAGTAGTTTTGGAGTTTACAATAAGTATGCTAAGATTGGGATATAGCAGTTTTTTTAAAACAGGGGTATGAGTATAATTTTGAATATTAGAATTGATGATGGTTGTGCATGTTGTTAGATAC
>JAQZBX010085327.1:0-13130 GCA_029593785.1 Cabassous unicinctus
TGATTGTTTTCTTCTCATGTTTTTCTTGGGCTTCTTCTCGGTTATAAAACACCTTGCAAGCCATCTCTACCAGGGCTGAAATTGGCAGTCCTAGTTTTTCTGGGGTCCTCTCTGCAGCTTGGAACTCATTCCTTCCAATTATATAGGTCAGATGTTGAAAGTGGAGTATGTACATATAAATAGCCCCTAGGTTTTTGTCCTTGGTCATCTATTCCTGCAGGTACTTGCCAGAGTGAAGTGGCCCTGGCTTTGTCCTCCTGAGGTGGAGGTGCCCTGCCTAAAAGCTACACCATTCTGGGTGTGGGGTGGAAAGGCCTCTTCTGTGACTTATTGGGAATTTAGGCCTGTTTTCATCCCCCTGATATGGAGGTGAGGGAGATATAGGAGCAGTGGCATTCTCAATTCTCGAGGTACTTGAGACAATAGTAGTATCTGAGATATCATCAGTCGAGTTAGATGGGAAGGTTCTTTTCTGGTTTCTATTTCCCTTGTCTTTGCAATTATTTAACTCCAGCTTTTGTACAGACGGTTGATTAATTCCTTAGTCGGCTGGGGTGGCAAGTCATTGTTTTCTCTAGTTTTAGTGTGCTGGGGACCCGGGACCTGATTAATTGGCAGTACACCATGTCCAAAACATTTTCTCTGAAGTTTCTCATTTTGGGCTAATGCCATAAAGCATGGGATATGAGGAATTCCATCTCATTTACTTAAATTTCTGCAGAATAGCATTATACTCCAAAGATCTTTGTGCTGGCCATTTCTGCTTATCTTCTAATGCATATTGAGGCCAGGCTTCCTTACAAAAGCAGATCATTCTGTTTTTAGTCATAGGTTCATACCCAAATTGTTCCCAGTGTTTAATGATGCAACCCAGTGAGTTGCTTTTTCCCTTCACCCCTGAACTCTGGTTATTTCCCATCATATTTAAACAAGTACAGAAGCCAAGGCCTAGACAGCCAATCTCAGAGGCACTTACACCAAGGGCTGCTCCCTTCCCTGTTCCTTTCAAGCCTAAAAACCCAGTGCAGCAAAATGTCACTTTACAGCTTTGGCAGGAACTAACGTGCTGCTGAGAATAACGAGAACGGCACAAACACACACCTACCTGTTTTCCTTCATAGCTTGCGACCTTTAGGGATCCTAGATGCCTGGGGCAAGAGATTCTTGTCCAGACTCTCAAGAGTAAAGCGTTCTGGCCTGGAGCCCACTGAGCAGCGTCGTTCTCACAAGGACGCCCGCCCCAGGTTGGGCACCTAATGGAAGAGGGGCTGGGCTGGTCCTCAGCTGGGTTTGTTATACAGTTCTAAGAAGGGTCCAGAAAATGAATTTTTTGCTTTCTTAGTTAATCCTAAATATGCATGTTACCTGGGGTCTGGCAGTCTTGGGGTGATAAAGATGGGAGGGTGGTACAGATGTGAAGGCACAGATGCAGAGTAAGACAACAAGTGAGGGAGTGCATAGTTACACATTCTTAGGTAGGGTTAAATCTGGTTAATGTTAAATCTGTAGCTTTGCATGCCTCCTGACATAAGAGTTACATTGAGTTTTTCTAACATTATCAGGTACAGTACAGGGCGTTAATAGTTAAGCTATACTAGGTTTTTCTAGTACTACACCATATCCTGGAGGTATCTAGCCTAGTACCAAGCTTAGAAATTTGGGCTTTATCTTCCAGGCAGGGGGAACCACTAAGGATTCTGAGCAGAGAAGCAGCTTGTTTCAGGTCTGAGGTTTGGAAAGATCATTAATAACTTGGAGAACTGGGGGGTGGAGGGGGCCAGGAAGACCAGAGGTGACCTGCTGTTGTTTCTTTCTGGGGTGGAGTGGGGTGTTTGAGAGCCAGTTCCCGTGCCGGCTGATAGACTGGTGGAGTTGGGGGGAAGTAGGGCAGAGGCAGCCTCTCAGATCACTCAAGGGCTCTGGAGTCCTACCAGCTTGGTGGAGATCTTGGCTTTCTCTTTCATCTTGGGCAAGACACTTCACCTTTCTGAGCCTCAGTTTCCTCATCTGTAACATGAGATCACTATGGCCAGCTTGCCAGATGCTCCAGAATGTTAATCAAGACACAGGTGGCCAAGGAGGCATTGACTGGGTCGGTTCCAAGCCACAATAACAGATTTTTTTCGTTAATACCCCATGATACCAACCACTTCACGTAGCCTTTACTATTCTGTCTCCAGTCCAGGTCTTGCCCTCTGGTCAGCCCATTGTTGGAACCAATGTACAGGCATAATTCTGTTTCCCACTTGTTCACTTGACATGTTATATGTACTTTTCCATGCTGCTGAACAGTCTCCTTGCCAAACATAGCTCACTGCTGCAGATTGTTCTGATGAACCTAAGGGAGATTTGCCTTGGGCACGACAGGGCCCTAAACACAGTAACTGGCTGCCATCCTGGCCAAGGATACCAACTGCCTACCTGAAACAAGGGGAGACCTGCCACACCCTATACCCCGAGCCCTTCCAACTCTGCCTACTTACCATCCGTCTTGGATGACTCCCAGCACTTCAGACTTAAGAGCACCTGGTAGAATGGAGCTCTAGGTATCTCTGCCCAAGCCCATTGTCCCACAGAGTTCTCCATCTCACTAAATGACAGTCTGCCATCCACTTAGTCATTTCAGCCGGAGCCTGGGAGTCTTGGGATAAAACAGTCATTCTTGATTTCCTCCCTCTCCCTATATCTAATCCATCAGCAATTTGAGTCTATTTCCTACATTGATCTACTTTGTTTACTTTTCTCAGACCAAATCAAGTCACTGTTTTCTCTCACTTGGATGCCTGCCATAGTCTCCTAAAAAGTCTGCCTGCTTCCACACTTAGTGACCCTTTCCAACCCAGGCAACTTTCTTCACATTAGCCCGAGCAGTCTTTTAAAAGTACAAATCTGATGAAGACACACTCCTGGTCACCACTTTCCAGTGCTTTCCCCACAAGCCTTGTACCATCCAGCCCCTACCCACCTCTTGCCACTAATTACTCTCCAGCTCCAGCCCCATGGTAATTCCAGATTCCCAAAGACCCTGCACTGTTTCCTGGAATGCTTTCCCCCTGGCTTCCCCACTGGCTTTCCCTCACATTTCAGGTCAGCTTTCCTAATGACTCTCCTTCCCTATCCCAGGTTCTCTTAATTCCTTATTGCCTTGCTTATCCTTCACGCAGTACCATCTGTAATTATTTTATTTTATTTTTATCTTCTTTGTTTTGTCTAAGGGTGTAAGCTCCACAAGAGTAGGGAAAAGGCTTGTCTCTTTGTTCCTGTTGTACCTCCTGGCCCAAAGCCAAGCAGTGGTAATTGGCACTTAAATATTGAGGAAATATTTGTGACTATATGCTGCCGTTTTTTGAGTATTTACTGTGTGCTTGGCACTGCAGAGTCCTTTTTAAACAATATTCCATTCCGTCTTGACAACAGCCCAGAGAAGTAGCCATTGCATCCCCTTTACAGATGAAGAAACAGCTCAGAAAGGTTAAGGCCTTTGGCCAGCCATGGTCATAAGAGCCCGGGCGAATCCAGCACCTTGTACTCCCAAAGAACGTGTAGTTTTAGTGTGGGAAGAGGGGTTTCAAAGAGGTGGTGAGAGCGGGGGAGTTCCACACCTAGGAGAATAAAAGTTGGGTGATGCTCAGAGCTGCCACCTCTTCAGAGTCAGAACTGGGGCAGTCCCAATCTGTTCAAGCTTGCCCTGCAGAGGCCCAATCTATACAGGCTGAGCAAGATTCCAGGCCCTTGGCCACTTACCCATCTTTGGTACTTTGTCCTCCTTCTCCACAACAGTCAGCAGAAAAGTTCCTGGTGATGCAGTCTACTGGCCTTGTGTTCACATACCATGGAGTAGGGAGCTGGAGAGTCTGAGACCCCAGGACCTAATGGAAGAAGGAAATGGTGGGGTGGCTGCATAGGTCCACAGCTGAGCTGAAGAAGAGCTCTTGGGGTTCTTGCTCCATTTGTAGCCTTGGGTGGAGTCTCTGTCCCTCATTAGCCCTCAGTTGTATCATCTATAAAATGGGAACAAATGTGGGTTAGATTACAGTTGTTCCCAAATAGGGCTGTGCCTGAGAATTATCTGGGGCAGGGTGTAGACATTATAACAACACCAGTAGTATTGATTTATTGAACACCTGCTATGTACTTTTACAGTATTAGCTCATTTAATCCTTACAACATCCTACACATTTAATCCTGTACACCACACACATGTACTATTATCCCCATTTTACTGATGACACAACTAAATCACAAAGAGTTTAATTAACTTTGCCCATAAAGTAGTGTCACCCAGATTCTGGCTTCAGAGACTGCGCTCTTAACTGCCATGTGCTACACCACCTCTGAATCTGGATTGCTGCCAAGCACCCCTTCCCCAACAATCCCATTCTAGAAAATTCACAGTCCAGAGTTCAGGAGCCCCAGGATTAGACAATTTAATATCTTTCATGGCCTTAAAGACCAGAGCTCAATAAAAATTTATTTCCGGAGCTACTTGTTGGGGATGGGAAGAAATGCTGTGGATGCAATTTCGGCTGAATTGAGATCTAGGGAGCTGGGGGGACTTGCTGTTTCCAGTAGCCTGGGGAAGACATCAAGGCCTTGGAGAGGCAGCAGTCAGAGAAGGAGAGGGGCTCAGGGCTGGGTCTTTCGGCTGCCCTGGATCTTCTAGGTTCAGCCTTTCTTATTACCCATAGGTGATTTTCTTTCCACCTTTTGTAATATGTGGTGTTTGTATGTAAGTGTGGCTGTGTATTTAGTTTTTTACCTCTTATTGGACTGTTTAGGAAAGCTAAACTCCTCCCGGGAGTGTGGATCAAAGGGCAAGAATGATCTGGAATGGAATGGTTTCATTTTAGTTAATGAAAATAGCTGCTGCTGCTACATCTTTTTTTTTCTTTTTTAAATTTTTTTTCTGACTGATTAGAACAGTAATGTATCACCAAAGTTATTAGTGGTTAACTCAGAGTTGGGGGGACTAGTATAAGGGATACTTTACTTAATGTTCTTTAATGTTTTAATATTTTATGATAAACTAGGAACTAAAAAATAAATGTATTGCTCCTCAATGATATAGGAAAGTGCAAGGAAAAAAGTAAAAGTTGACCATAATCCCATTTCTTGGAGGTTACTATTTATTGTTAATAATGGATGTATTTTTTTCAAACATTTTTCTATGGATATTCTATTTAAAAAAGGGATGATAGACTCTTTTTCAGTCTGCTTGTTTTACTTAGCAGCGGTGAAGATCTTCCTATTCAATAAATGCATCTCTAAAAGTGTCACGTTTAAATGGCTTCATACTGTTCTATCATGAGCATACCACATATTACCTAGCCAGTCCCCTACAACTGAGCACTTTTTTAAATGTTATGAAGAATGCAGTAGAGAATATTTGTGGAGCTAAATTGTTGGGTGCGTCCATTATTCTGTTCTTGGGATAAATTCCAAGAAGTGGAATTGCTGGGCTTTTAGGGTTTTTGATAGATACTGCCTAATTAGGGCAGGAAAACGTTTGCCAGTTCTGATACGGAGTCTTTGGCTGGGTTTTTCAGGACAAGACAATGCCACCCAAGCGCGTAGCTAAGAAAAGGTCACCCCCAGAAGATGCCATCCCTGCAAGCAAGAAAGTGAAGGGTAAGTTGGCCTTGGCCTCTGACTGGGGCAGTTGTCTGGGAACTCTGGGAGCCCTCAGGATCTGGGACTGGGCTCCGTCTTCCTTGGCACTTGAAGCTTTCAGGTGGAGGGTTCCCTATAGGTCATTGAATCCCACCCTCTGGGAATCACAGAGGGCAGAGACTTGTCTAAAAGAACTGAGGCAGTACTGGCAAGCACTAGAGCCTACAGCTTCACCCCAAGCAAAACGGCATAATGGTTAGGACTAATGACTTCTAGACCTGGGTTCAAGTTCTGGCTCTGTCACTTTCTAACTGTGTAACTTTAGTCAAGTCACTTCACCTCACGGAGCTTGGATTACCCTGTTTATAAAATCAGGCAAGAACAGCACCAACCCACCGGGCTGTTGTGAGGATTAAATGAGATAATGTCCTAGCAACATCTGACCCCTCGAGGGAGGCAGCTGTGGTTTTTTTCTTTCGTGGGACCCTGGAGAGGGGAGGGGAGGAAAGAAACTTGCCCCCAGTATGGGGTGTTGGGGAGTGTGGACCCGCTGCACACTCAGACAGTGTCTGTCTTTTGCAGACCCGCGTAACCCGGCAGTAAGGGCCTCTGCCTCTCGCCGCGTTCCCGGCGCGCGCTCCTGCCGAGGTGCCTGCGGGCGGAGCCCTGCTGAGCAGAAAACCCGACCAGGTGGCCCCCTGCCCCGCATAGCCCCTGCAGAGCCCCTGCGCAGCCGCAGCGGCCCTGCAGCCGTGGCCACGCCCCCGGGGCGAGGGACTCGACGCCATTGGCTGTCCAGGGCCTTGGGCGGGTGGCCTTCATTGGCTGGCAGAAGGCCCTTTGCCTCCCACTGATTGGCCAGTGCCCCTACGCCAATGCCTCTCTTACTCCTGCGCTTTCATTCCCAGCGGCCTGTTTGCTACCTGGGTAGGGTTGGAACAACTCAGTTCTCCTACGTGAATATGTCCAGGGGGTTGGCAATCGCAGCCCGGGGCCTGGGGGAGGACTCGTATGGAGGCTGTGGGCTGTGCTCTGACCCGTGTGATCTCCTTTGGTTTCAGTGCAAGCTCCGCTGCTTGTTGGCTGTGTGATCCTGGGCAGGTTAGAATCAGTAAAGGGTGGACTTTGTTATCTGAGTCCTGGCTGTTGGCACCATGGCTTCTGACCAAGAATTTATGAGTCAGGAAAACTATCTTGTGTTTCACTGTCCTCTCCTCCTCCCCAAGATGCATTTCACAATAATCAGTGTTCCTTGTTTCTGTTTCCTCCCTCTCACATTAATAATTTGCTCAGTTTTCAGTCTTTACAAAAACCCCCTGAGACAGGTACTTTTGTTATCTTTGTTTCAGATGAGAAACATAGGCCAGAAAGGTCTGTGGCAGAGCAGGGGCTTGAACCCAGGTCTTTGTGATGGCAGGTCTGTGTGATCGCCATGCAGCGATCTCTCCTGTCCTCACACACACTCAGGGACTGTCTTCTTCACCCTAGTCTCACACAGATCACACAACACAGAACCAGGCTTGGTGCTGACGTTGGGGCAGGGCGACGTGGGCCAGTTGGGGCTGGGCGAGAATGTGATGGAGAGGAAGAGGCCAGCCCTGGTCCCTATTCCAGAGGATATCGTGCAGGCCGAGGCTGGAGGCATGCACACCGTGTGCCTAAGCAAGACGGGCCAGGTAGGTCACAGGTGGTGGGACGGGGTGGGCAGGAGCTCTGTGGAAGTGGAGCTGGCCAGCCAAGCAGGGAATGGCCTAAAACAGGCCAGACCTTGCACTGATGGGGGCATTCTGGGCACAGGTGTACTCCTTCGGCTGCAATGATGAGGGTGCCCTGGGAAGGGACACATCAGTGGAAGGCTCAGAGATGATCCCTGGGAAAGTGGACCTGCAGGAGAAGGTGGTACAGGTGTCAGCAGGAGACAGTCACACAGCAGCCCTCACTGAGGATGGCCGTGTCTTCCTCTGGGGCTCCTTCCGGGTAAGACTGGGTCTGGAAGACTGTTGAGCCCCTAAAGATAACCCATCTCCATGCCCCCATTGTACTTACTGGTGGGGAAATTGGGGCCCAGACCCAGCTCTCTGGCTTCTTCATTCAGGCTAATCCAGGCCGACTTGTTGCTTCCTTGCAACAAGGATGGAGTCAAGAATGCTTTAGGGCTGAGGCTGATCAAAGAAGCCTGCTCCCATCACAGTCTCTCCCTCCCCTTCCCAGCCCTCTTCCACACTTCCCAAGGGACTTGTTAGGGGGATCATCTCATTTCAGAGTTTTCAAGGCAGGGGAGTATAGTATAACAAGCAGATTCAAGGTTCAGTATTAAAATGGTTTCGATGCTCTGATATTTAATTTACTTCAAAATGTCAAAAGTAAAGGAATCTGATGAGGTTTTTCTATTTAGCAAAAAGAGGGCTATCTTAAAATTTTTAATGGAGAATCCCAAACACATATAAAAGTAATCAGAATAAAATATTAAACCCCTTCTACTGTCCACACAACCTCAACAATTGTCAGCTCATGACCTGGCTTGTTTCATCTCTACGCCCTTCTACTCCCAGATTTCTTGGTTATTTTAATGCAAATCCCAGACCACATACGATTCCATTCATAAGCATTTCAGCAGGCTGACTCCTGCTCCTCCCCCTCCCCATCCCACCACTGCCTTTCACCAAGCAGCTCTGTGGCTGCTGGCAACTTGGGTCTGGCTGTTGGGAGCAGGTAGGATGGCTGACAAGTGGCCCACCCCTCCCTTCAGGACAATAATGGTGTGATTGGGCTCCTGGAGCCCATGAAGAAGAGCTTGGTGCCTGTGCAAGTGGAGCTGGATGTGCCCGTGGTGAAGGTGGCCTCAGGTGAGTTTAGGGTGTCCTCATTCTGAACAGGAGTTGGAGAGACTTGTGCTGGGGCTGGCCCAGCCACAGGCCTTACAGACAAGTCCTGCAACCCCCCACCTTCTCTCACCCTCAGGAAATGACCACTTGGTGATGCTGACGGCTAATGGCGACCTCTACACCTTGGGCTGCGGGGAGCAAGGCCAGCTGGGCCGTGTGCCTGAGTTATTCGCCAACCGTGGTGGCCGGCAGGGCCTTGGTAGGTGGCTCTGGTACTTCTGGCAGGGCATAGTGGCAAGCCACCTCCCAGTGTAGCCCAGGGCAGGACAGAAGAGGGTTCCCTGTGCCCACTCGGACTGTGGCATCAGAATCAGACCTGGGGTAGTGCTGATGAGCTCAGACTTTGGAGCCAGATTACCCTGGGTTGAATCCTGGTTCTGCTAGCTACTAGCTGTGGGATCCTAAAATATCATCTCTAAAACATGGATAATTAAACGACCTTTGTCCTTTGGGCTGTTGTGAAGTTCAGTGAGTTAATATAGAAGAGTGCCTGGCAGGTGTAAGTTCCATGTAGATGTTAGCTCTGTGGCTGTAGGAGTCTGAGCAAAGCACTTGTTTGTACTCTGTTGGCCTCTTCTATGAAATGGTGATGAGTTCTCTGCTTAGCCTGCCTCCCAGGGCTTTAGTAATAGAGGGAAAACAGACTCAGGGAGGCAGAGGGAAGAGGGGCCGTGTGTGCCTGTCGCTGACCCTGGCTTCCCTCTGCCTCCAGAACGATTTCTGGCCCCCAAGTGTGTGATGCTGAAATCCAGGGGAAGCCGGGGCCCCGTGAGGTTCCAGGATGCCTTCTGTGGTGCCTACCTCACCTTTGCTGTGTCCTCCGAGGGCCATGTGTATGGCTTTGGCCTCTCCAACTACCACCAGCTTGGTGAGTCCCGAGCCCAGCATCAGGCATGGCCCAGACTGACCTGGGTTCTACTGCTGGCTCTACCACTCCTTTGTTGTGCACCTTTGGGGGTCACCTAACCCCTCAAGGTCACTAAGTTTTATCATCTGTAAAGTGAGAATATCTATACCCTTGTCGGGGTGGGGGTGGGGGATGGAGAAGGGCAGCTCCTGCAACACCTTCACCCCTGACAGCTCTATCCCGGCCTTTCCCCCCAGGAACCCCAGGCACAGAATCTTGCTTCGTACCCCAGAATCTGACATCCTTCAAGAACTCTACCAAGTCCTGGGTGGGCTTCTCTGGTGGCCAGCACCACACGGTCTGCATGGATTCTGAAGGTGGGACCTCACGTCCTTCCCTTGGGTGAGGGTGGAGCATTCCCTGGACCCAGACCTGGCCGGACTCAAGAGACCACGTCCTTGGAACCTGGTCCTGCTCCCTGGGTTGGGCCAGATGTGAGTCCATGAGGTCCATCCTCCTGGGGCTCTTCTGATTGTGAGCTCCTTGGGGGCCTCTGTGGAGGCTCTCCTGGGCCACCCCCAAATGGAGAAGGGACAACTGTAGGCCTCCTCCTGACCACCCAGGAAGTAGAGAACCAGCTCCCACGGCCCTGGGAACTCAGCTGGCCTTCCGTCCAGTTTGTCTGCTATTCCTCGTCTCTCTCCCGCCTCCCACAGGAAGAGCATACAGCCTGGGCCGGGCTGAGTATGGACGGCTGGGCCTCGGGGAGGGGGCTGAAGAGAAGAGCACACCCACCCTCATCCCCAGGCTGCCCGATGTCGCCTCGGTGGCTTGTGGGGCCTCTGTGGGATATGCTGTGACCAAGGACGGTGAGTGGGGCTGTCCCAAGTCAGTGGAGGTTTAGGAGACTTGGTTCTTGGCAAACCCAGCAGGCTCTGATGTCCACCATCAGATGGAGCTGAGCTGTGGAGAGCAGCATTTGTGACGACACTGCTTTTCTCCTGATTCTCAGAAGCTCTGGCTTTGATGAACATAAAATATGAAAATAAATATTTTTAATAACTGTAATTTGTTCTGTAGAAGAGAAAAAGAGCAATGGGGAAGATGTCACTGAGGCCCAGAGAGGCACTGGGACTTGAACCCAGGTTGCCAGGCCTCCCTGTACTCCCTCCGCTGTGGTGCCCCTCCTTATTGAGCACCTCATGGGTGCCAGCTTCCCAGGGGGTTGTACTTAGAATCTTATTAGGGAAAAGCACGTTTTGGAATCCAGGTCCTGGCCATCATAGCAGGGGAGGGTGTGTACAAGTGGTGCCAAAGCCTGAGTGAGTGAGCGGGTTTGGCTGCAGGTGGGGGAGATGCTTGAGCTGAGGTTATCCGGGAAGACTTCCTGAGGAAGCTGGGCTCGCGCTGTGCCTCGAAGTTTCAGTCCTTAAAGACTGAGGTGCATCCAGCCCAGTCTCAGGTTGCTGGTCCTGAGGACTGGAGGGTGGTATAGGGGGCTGGGGAGTAGCCAGTCACATGGAGCCTTGAATGTCATACCTAGGAGCACAGCAGAACCTTTGGCATTGTTTAAGGCCTGCAGTCTCTTGTTTACAAAGCTCTTTTTTATTCATGTCCTCAGCTTCTCCCAGCTACCCTGAACTCCGGGAGGCTGGGACCTTGCCCGGCTGCTATAGGCCAAGACCAGAATTCACCCTATGGCCTGGGCTTCTCCCACTACAAAAGGGTGGGGCTGGGGATCCTGGAGACAGCTGCCCCCGTTTCTCTCCCCCATTTGCAGGTCACATTTTCGCCTGGGGCATGGGCACCAACTACCAGCTGGGCACAGGGCAGGATGAGGACGTCTGGAGCCCTGTAGAGATGACGGGCAAACAGTTGGAGAACCGTGTGGTCTTGTCCGTGTCCAGCGGAGGCCAGCACACGGTCTTATTAGTGAAGGACAAGGAACAGAGCTGATGAAACCCCTGAGGGCCTGGCTCCGGCCCCCGGGCTCCCTCATGGAACAGGGAAGCAGTGATGACTACAGATCCCAGCTGTCCTCCCCCAACCCTGAGCACTCTGTCAACTCCTGCCTTTTTCCCATCAGCAGACCAGAATCCCTTTCTTCTTTTTCTTCCTCCTTTCGGGAATCTTCCTAGAATCTGCAGGAAGAAGGGGGTGGATGGAAGAAGGATGGGAGTTTGGGTCAGAAGGAACACTGCTCACCTCAAATCTATGTGGCTAGACATTTCCCCCATATTCCTACTTCCCATGGTTCTGGCTGGCTCTTGGCCTTGTCCACCAAAAACCCAAAACTTCCTCCCCTGGGCATTTGTTGTCCACACTCTGAATAGTTGGGGCCCCACCAAGCCCCACTTTAGTCATGTGCCGCTCTCCCTGTTCTTAATAATCCACAGGCACACACGTGGTACGGTCGCCAGGCCCAGCTGTCGTGGCCCCAGGCCTAGGGGAGTGGAGAAGAGGCAGGGCTGCTCAGCCGTGGGCAACGCCAAGCCAGACATTTGGCTCTGAACAGGTGTTCGTGGGGCGAAAAGGACAATGATCCTCCATGTGATGGAGAAAAAAGCCAACTAACTGATCTCCCGGAAGCACAAAGCCTTTTCCTACCCCCTCAGACATTGCCTACGTCTGGCACCATCCACCCTGCCTACCTGCAGCCAAGGTCCTGGAGCCCAGAAGGGAAGCCACTCCCTGCAGGGCATGGTGTGAGGGCAGAGGGGCACCAGAAAGCTTCATAAACGAACTTACAGCAATATTGAGAAAGGGTAGAGGGAGGAAGAGGGTTGGAGGGCCAGGGGCTGGTCCTGAGTAAGGGAAGCAGCAGTTGTACAGTGGCTGAGAAAATAGTTTTGATTTTTTTAAAAATGTAAAATATTTTGGAGGGAAGTGAAGTCTTTTAAAACTTTGAATAAATTTAGAGTTTTATAAAAATGGGCCCCTTGTTTTCTACACACGTCCTGTTTTTTTAAGGGAGCACCTGCTGTGTGCCAGGCACTGTTGGGAAGGGCAGAATAAAGCCATGTCTGTGACCCCAGGGCAAGGACTTACATGAGGTCAAGGAAGCAGCTGCCGATGTGTCTGTTCCCAGAGCTCTGCTCAAATCAAAAATAAATAAATAAGAGTTGATTGTGGGCTTTTTTGTTTTAAATGATTATAATTTTATTATAGCAAAAAGATATAAATAAGAAGTCAAAAGAAGAGACACATAGGGTGAGGTTTGGGAAGGTCTCAATCACAAGCTTCCATGTCCTCTCCACTTGGAGTCAGAATATGTCACCAGGCACAGTGATGTAATTATCAATCATGGAAGCTCTTCTGGGCTTCCCATGTTCTGAGTTTATATGGGGTCTCATTACGTGGGCATGGGTCATAGTATCCATGTCCACGTGGTTGAACAATCTGCAGCCTTGATTCAGTATTGATTGGATACTTGTATTTTGGCAATCATTGGGTTTTTGTTTTTTGGTTTTTTTTTAATTGTGCTGCATGATATTCAAGAAAAGGATGGATCTTTTTAACATCCTAATCCAAAATTGAGATTTTTTTAGTATTGTACATCTCTAGAAATGCTTACTATGCTTGCTGTTGAATCATTTTCAACAGCAGATATGATTTTTAATGTAATTGCACAATTACTGTTAAGACTAATTTAATGTAGACTGTTTAATAAGTGCTTGAGCAACTAAATCATAGACAACTGACTGTCCAATATGGTAGCCACTAGCTACGTGTGGCTATATAAGTTTTAAATCAATTAAAATTAAATACAACTTGAAATTCACTCAGTT
>JAQZBX010085328.1:0-13143 GCA_029593785.1 Cabassous unicinctus
ATGGCAGCATAAGACATCCCTTTAAAAAACCTCCCCAGAGATTCAGTGAATAAAAGGACAAATCCCACTTGCTTAGAACTCAGGAGGATGGTAGAGACTGGAGAAGGACTCCACAAACACTGAATTGAAGAAAAAGGAAAATATCAAGTAGTAAAATTCTGCCCAGGCCTGCAGATCCACTCCCTCTCCTTCACTCGGTCCTGCACAGTTTGCGGAGTCCAGATCCCTCCCACTTTTCACTAAGGACAGTGGTGATAGAAGCCCCCACTTATTCAGGCACATGGACCCAAGTCCACAGAGACCCAGTGTGAAACACAAGCCTTTGAGGATTGCTGCATACAAAAGGACCCCCCTTATGAATGATATACTTCAATAAATTGTGTTTTTTTTTTAAAAAAAAAAAAAAAAAAAAAAAAAAGGACTTCCCAGGAGGGAGGGGGCCAGGGAGGGAGAGAGACCAAGAGTAAAATGGCAGCTGGAAAGTGCTGTACTCACTCAATCCAGTTTCTGTTGAACAGCTCTCCTAAATGCAAAACAGACTTTTCTGGAGTGATACACACCATTCTGGATTGACCCTATCTGGCTCCCCAGGGTGAGATGGAAGAAACCAGAGGCAGAAAAGCCTCACAGAGAAAAAAAACGGAAGGGTTAAACTGAACTTCTATAAGACTGGAGAGTCCCAGAACTGAAAGGAGTAAGAAAAACAGAACACTAAGTGAGGGAGAGAGAATTTAAACAAATCACAGGAGCTGGGGAGAAAATTCTGTACACACAAATACACACACACACAACAGATCAAGATTCCTAGAGAGGAACAGAGGAAAGGAAGTCTTCCCCTGAAGGTAAAACAATTATACAAAATACATGAGGAAAACAGTGGCAAAACTGAATGGAGAAATAGAAACCTCCACAATAATAGTTGGAGACTTCAACACACTAATCCCATCAATAGATGGAAAATCTAGACAGAAGATCAATAAGGAAACAGAGAACTTGAATAATATGATAAATGAACTAGACCTAACAGACATATATAGAACATTGCACCACAAAACAGCAGGATATACTTTCTTCTCAAGTGCTCATGGATTCCAGGGTAGACTACATGTTGTGTCACAAAACAAGTCTCAAAGAATTTTAAAAGACTGAAATCAAACAAAGCATTTTCTCTGTCCATAATGGAATGAAGCTGGAAATCAATAACAGGCAAAGAACTGGAAAATTCACAAATATATGGAAATTAAATAATACACCATTAAACAATCAATGGGTCAAAGAAGAAATTATGAGGGAAATCAGTAAATATCTTGAGAATGAAAATGAGAACACAACATATCAAAACTCATGGGATACAGTAAGGCAGTGCTGAGAGGGAAATCTATAGCCCCTAAGGCTTACATTAAAAAAGAAAAAGTTAAAATCAAAGACTTAACTGCACAACTGAAGGAACTAGAAAAATAAAAGCAAACTAATCTCAATGCAAGCAGAAGGAAAGAAATAACAAAGATTAGAGCAGAAATAAATGAAAAAGAGAATGAAAAATAATAGAGAGAATTAGCAAAACCAAAAGCTGGTTCTTTGAAAAGAGAGAAGATGCAAATAAAATCAGAAACAAGAGGGGGCCATTACTTCTGACCCCACAGAAATAAGAAGGATCATAAGTGGCTACTATGAGCAACTATGTGCCAACAAATTAAACAATCTAGGTGAAATGGACAAATTCCTAAAAAGACACAAACAAACTACAGTAACTCTATAAGAAATAGAAGACCTCATCAGACCAATTAAAGTAAAAAGGTTGAATCAGTTATTTTTTAAAAAACTGCCAACAAATTAAAGACCAGGACCAGATGGCTTCACAGGTGAATTCTACCAACCATTCCAACAGGATTAATGCCAATCCTGCTCAAACTCTTCCATAAAATTGAGCAGAAGGGAAAACTACTGTCTTAGTTTGCTACAGGGCTGCCATTGCAAAGTACCAGAAATGGGTTGGCTTTTATAATGGAGATTTTATTTAGGGTAAAAACTTACAGTTCCGGTACTATGAAATGTCCAAATCGAGGCACCATCAGAGGTGCATTCTCACCAAAGTCAGCTACTGGTGATCCTGGTGTCCTGCCACATGGCGAAGATGGTAACTGATTCCTACCTTCCCCTCCAGAATCTACTGTCTCCCAGAGCTCAGCCATGGGCAACCAGGCATAAGGCTTGTCTCTTTCCAGGCCTCCTCTCTCAGTCTTAGCTCCTCTGCATTCTTCCCGGGTATGCCCTGGGCTATCAGGCATATGGCTCGTCTCTTCAGCCTTGAGCTGTTCCATGGGCCCAGCCTCTTGGGGGCTTCATGCTTAAGCTTCAGCTGCTAGCAATCCTTGAGGCTTCTCTCACATGGCAGGATCAAAAATGGCAGCTTCCTTTCTCTGTGTCTCTCTCTCTCTGTGTCTCCATTTATATAAGACCCAGCAAGAAGGGCAGAGACTCAACCTGAGTCATGCCTCACTGACATAATCCAATCAAAAGCAATCTAATCAAGTGATCTAAAGTGAATCAAATGCAATCAAAGGGTACCACACAAATAGGAAGAGATTAGTTTAAGAACATAATCTTTTTCTTTTGGGGATTTATAAAAGAACTTCAAACTGTCACACCATCTAACTTATTCTTTGAGGACAATATCACTCTAATACCAAAGCCAGATAAAAATACTATAAGAAAAAAATTACAAACCAATTTCTCTTATGAATATAGATGCAAAAATCCTCCACAAAATACCTGTAAATCAAATCAAACAGCACATAAAAAAGAATTATACACCATGATCATATGGGTTTTATCTCAGGTATGTAAATGTGATTCAACATAAGGTAATCAATTAATGTGATACACCATATTAACAAAACAAATTGACACAGAACAGGCATTTGACAAAATCCACCATCCTTTCTTCATAAAAACACTTAGAAAAATAGGAATGGAAGGAAAGCTCCTCAACACGATAAAGGGCAATATATGCAAACCCCACAGGTAACATCATACCAAATGGTGGGAGACTAAAAGCGTTCCCTCTAAGATCTGGAACAAGACAAGGATGCCCACTGTCACCACTGTTATTCAACATTGTACTGGAAGTTCTAGCCAGAGCAGTCAGGCAAGAAAAAGAAATAAAAGACATCCAAATTGGAAAGGAAGAAGTAAAACTTTCCCTATCTGCAGCTGACATGATCCTATATATAGAAAGTCCCAATAAATAGACAACAAAGCTACTAGACCTAATTTTTTTTAAATCAGCAAAGTGGCAGGGAACAAGATCAACATGCAAAAATCAGTAGTGTTTCTATACATTAGCAATGAGCAATCTGAGGAGGAAATCAAGAAAAAGTTTCATTTACAACTAAAAGAATGAAATATGTAGGAATAAATTTAACTAAGAATGTAAAGGACATGTACACAGAAAACTACAAAGCATTGCTAAAAGAAATCAAAGAAATAAATAAATGGAAGGACATTCCATGTTCATGGATTGGAAGACTAAATATCGTTAAGATGTCAATTCTACCCAAACTGATTTACAGATTCAATGTAATCCCAATCAATCTTCTTTGCAGAAATGAAAAAGTCAATTATCAAATTTATTTGGAAGGGTAAGGGCCCCAAATAGCCAAAAATACTTTGAAAAAGAAGAATGAATTTGGAGGACTCACATCATGACTTTAAAGCATATTACAATGCTACAGTGGTCAAAACAGCACTGTACTGGCACAAGAATAGACATATTGACCAATGGAATTGAATTGAGAGTTCAGAAGCAGATCCTCACATGTATGGCCAATTGATTTTTTACAAAGCTGCCAAGTCCACTCAATTGGGAAAGAATAGTCTCTTCAACAAACGGTGCTGGGAAAACTGGATATCCATATGCAAAAGAATGAAAGAGGACCCCTATCTCACACTATATACAAAAATTAACAAAAAATAGATCAAAGACCTAAATATAAACATAAAACTCCTAGAAGAAAATGTAAGAAGCATCTTTGGGATCTTTGTTAGGCAATGGTTTCTTAAACTTTACACCCAAAGCGTAAGCAACAAAATTAAAAATAGATAAATGGGACCTCCTCAGAATTAAAAACTTTTGAGTATCAAAAAACTTTGTCATAAAGTGAAAAGACAAGACAATAGGAGAAAATATTTGGAAACCACATATCCTATAAAGGATTAATACCTAGAATATATATAGAAATCTTACAATTCAACAATAAAAAGACAAACAGCCCAATTTAAAAATGGGCAAAAGACTTGAATAGAGATTTCTCCAAAGAGGTTATACAAATGGCTAAAAAGCACATGAAAAGATGCTCAACATCACTAGCTTTTAGGGAAATGCAAATCAAAACTACAATGAGATATTTCACACCTACTAGAATGGTCACTATTATAAAACAGAAAACTGGGAAAGTGGATGTGGCTCAACCAGTTGGGTGCCCGACTACCACATGGGGAGTCCCGGGTTCAGGTCCTGGTGCCTCCTTAAAAAAAAGAAGATGAGCAGATGCTGCCCCCACCGCAACGAGCAGATGCCACAAGCCAGTAGATGCCACAGCCCGTGGGGAGCAGATTAGGCTCAGGCCGTTGGGCACTCACCTCTCATGTGGGAGGTCCCGGGTTCAGTTCCTGGTGCCTCCTGGAGAAGGCAAGGAAACAATGAGCAGACAGATGAGAGAACCATCTGGGGGCAGGGGGATAAATAAAGTAAATAAATAAATCTTTAAAAAAACAACAACAGAAAACTACAAGTATTGGAGAGGATATGAAGAAATAGGAACACTCATTCATTGCTGGTGGCAATGTAAAATGGTGCGGCTGCTCTGTAAGACAGTTTGACAAGACCTCAGAAAGCTAAGTATAGAATTACCATATGATCCGTCAATCCCACTACTACATACATGTGCAAAAATATTGAAAGCAGGGACTCAAACAGATATTTGCACATGGATGTTCATAGCGGCATTATTCACAATTACATAAAGATAGCAACAACCCAAGTATCCATCAACCAATGAATGGATAAACAAACTGTGGTATATACATACAATGGAATATTATTCAGCTGTAAGAAGGAATGAAGTCCTAATGCATGCGACAACATTTATGAACCTTGAGAACATTATGCTGAGTGAAATAAGCCAGACACAAAAGGACAAATACATAATGATCTCACTAGTATCAGAAAATTATAATAAACAAACTCATTGATTGAGAATCTAGAATATAACTTACCAAGGGATAGATTGGGGGTAGAGAATGGGGAGTTGTTGGTTAATTTGTACAGAATTTCTATTTAGTTTGCTTGTAAACATTTAGAAATGGATGGTGGTGATGGTAGCACATTATTGTGAGTGTAATTAACAGCACTGAATTATATAGGTGAATGTGGTTAAAAGGGAAAACTTTAGGTCATATATATTACTAGAATAAAAATATAAAGATAGAGCATAGGACTGTATAATACAGTAAACCCTATTGTAGAATATGGACTATAGTTAATAGTACAAGAATATTCATTCATGAATTATAACAAATATATGACACTAGCACAAGGTATTAATAATAGGGTGGTACAGGGAAAAATACACTTAATGTAAACTATGGAGGAGTTAATAGTACTATTTTAATAATTTTTTATAAATTGTAACAAAGTATATTAGTCAGCCAAAGAGATGCTGATGCAAAATACCATAAATCTGTTGGCTTTCATAAAGGGTTTATTTGGGGTAGAAGCTTACAGTTACCAGGCCATAAAGTATAAGTTACTTCCCTCATCAAAGTCTATTGCCACCTGTTGGGGCAAGATGGCTGCCGAAGTTCAGCCTTCTGTTTCCTCTTAAGGCTCCGTGGTCCCAGCTTCTTACAATATCAGCTGTAGGCCATCAGGCTCTCTAGGTTTCGTCTCTCTCCCCGGGGCTCAGTTCTCTCCAGGCTCAGGCTTGCATGTCTCCACAAGGTCAGCTGTAGACTATCAGGCAAATGGCTCTGTCTCTATTTCCGGGGCTTTTTCTCTTTCCTCACAACCAAGCTCCTCTGTGTGCTTACTTCCCGGGGCTCCAGCTCAAAACTCAGCATCAAAAGTCAACTCAAAACGCCAACTCTGTCCTTTGCCATGTCTTTTATCTGTGAGTCCCCACCCATCAAGGGGCAGGAACTGAACACCCTACTGATGTGGCCCAATCAAAGCCCTTATCATTATTTAATCAAGTGTGAGTAAAACCTCTGAATCCAATACACTCTAATATGCCCAGAGGAAAAGACCAGTTTACAAACATAATCCAATATCTATTTTTGGAATTTATAAACCATATCAAACTGCTACACAGAGGAAATTATTTAAAGAAAAAATTATTACAATTACATAAAAGTGCTGTCATCAATTGTAACATGTTCCACACAAATGCAAGGTGTTAGTGGTGGGGTGGTATATGGAAATCCTGTATTTTATGCATGATTGGTCTGTAAACCCACAACTTCTCTAATTAAAAAAAATTAAAGATATGTTCACCCTTGGAGAAATGGCTGCTTCTAAGCCTGGGTCAGGGAAAATACAAGATAAGCCTAGAGCTTCTTGTAGTGTCAGAAAGTAAGGAAGAGCTCAAAAAAACAAAAGGATGGAGCATGTAAAGTCACTCAGGTATCACACTCTAGAAACACCAATGATAAAAGATGAAACAATTTGAACAACAAATAAATAACATAGCATTGGATTATAAAGCAAAATCAAATAAGTATGAGTCCATATTGATACAAATAAATAATTAAACAGATTAAAAAATAGGGAAAATTGGACAAATCTTCCTTGCAGAAGACTATTAAATAATATATTTAGTTATTCCCTTCTCCTTGAGAGTGGGCATGACTTGGTGACTTGCTTCCAAAGAATAGAGCATAGAAAAGGAGAAAGAGTAACTTTACAATAGAGAAACCTATTAGGTTAACATCACCAGTAATCCCACATGGATATCACGTAAACTCTGATATGATGCAATGAGAAGGACACTTCACCTCTGTGGTATTCTTTCCAAAAATCCATATCTACTGTCTAAGCATGAGAATAAACCACAGAAAAACCCAAATTGAGGGATATTCTACAAAACACCTGACCACTACTCCTCAAAACTATCAAAATTATTTTTAAAAACCCAGACAATTTTTCATAGACCAATAAAAAGAAAGAGACATGACAACTTAAGGCAATGTGGAGATCCGGATGAGATTCCAGAACAAAATAAGAACAATAATGGAAAAACCTGCTGAAATCTAAATAAAGTCTAGATTTTAGTTAATATTAATATACCAAAATTGTTTTCATGATTTTGATAAATATATTCTGGTTATGAAAGATGGTTACATTAGGGGAAACTGGGTGAAGGGTATACAAAAACTCAGTGTACAGTCATTGCAACCTTTGTATAAATAAACACAATCATTCCAAAGTAAAAACTTTTTAAAAATTTTATTTATTCCCCACCCCCCCACACATCTTGTGCTCACTGTGTCCATTTGCTGCGCGTTCTTCTGTGTCTGCTTCTCTTCTCATCTTCTCTTTAGGAGACACCGGAAACCAAACCTGGGACCTCCCATGTGGGAGAGAGGCGCTCAATCGCTTGAGCCACCTCAGCTCCTTGCTTTGTTGTGTCTCTCATTATCTTTCTTCTTTGTCTCTTTTTGTTGCGCCAGCTCGCTGCGCAGGCCAGCTCACTTTCACCAGGAGGCCCCGGGAAATTAACCCGGGACCCTCCATGTGGTAGGTGGGAGCCCAATCGCTTAAGCCACATCCACTTCCCCCCAAAGTAAAATCTTTATTTAAAAGGAAAAAAGAAACATAATGTGATACCACCTCACATCCACTTAGATGGCTATAATAACATTTTTTTTAAAAAACTGGACAATCACAAGTGTTGGCCAGGATATGGAGAAATTAGAGCCCTCATACACTGCTGCTAGAGATGTAAAATAAGTCAGCCACTGTAGATAAGTTTGGCAGTTCCTCAAAAAGTTAACATAGAATTATCATGTGACCCAGCAAGTCCACTCCTAGGTATATACCCAAGAGAACTGAAAATATATCTTCAAGCAAAAACTTGTACACAAATGTTTGTAGCAGCACTATTCATAATAACTAAAATGTGGGAAAAAAACAAATTTCCATCACCTAATGAATGGATAACTAAAATGTAATATAGTTATAAAATGGAATATCATTCAGCCATAAAAAGGAATGAAATACTGGCAAATGCTACAACATGGGTGAACCTTGAAAACATTATGTCAGACACAACAGACCTCATATTGTGTGATTCCATTTATATGAAATGTCCATAATCGGAAAATCTATAGAGACAGAAAGTAGATTAGAGATTGCCAGGGGCTGGGAAGAGTGGTGAGGTAGGGAGTGATTGCTAATGGGTACAGGGTTTCTTTTGGGATGATGAAAATGTTCTGGAACTAGAAAGTGGTGATAGTTGCACAATCTTGTGAAGATACTAAAGACCCCTGAATTGTATAGTTAAAAATGGTGAATTTTATAGTAAATTATATCTCAATAAAAAAGAAATACAATTTAAAAATAGGTAAGGGATCTTAACAGACATTTCTCCAAATTAAGATAGACAGATAGGCGATAAGTATATGAAAAGATACTCAACATCATCAGCCATTAAGGAAATGCAAACCAAAGCCACAATGAAATACTTCTTCACACCAACTAGGATGGTTATAATCAAAAAAGACCAATAGTAACAAGTGTTGGCCAGGACATGGAGAAAATGGAACCCTCATATATTGCTAGTGGGAATATAAATTGGTGTAGCCACTTTGGAAAACAGTCTGGTGGTTCCTCTAAGGGTGAAACATAGAGTTACTATATGACCTAGTAATTCCACTCGTAGGTATCTACCCATGAGATCAAAAAGCATATGTGCACACAAAGACTTGTATGTAAATGGTAACAGCAGCACTATTCACAATCCATATGTCCATTAACTGGTGAATGGATGAACAGACAGTACGTGGCATCCATACAATGGAACATTATTTGGCAATTTAAAAAATGAAGTAATGGTACATGCTACAACATGGATGAACCTTGAAAACATTATGGTAAGTGAAAGAAGCCAGACACAAAACCTATATGTTGTATTATTCCATTTAAATGAAATGTCCAGAATAGGCAAATTCATAGTGACAAAGTATTTTAGTGGTAGCCTTGGGCTGGTTGAGTTAGGAGAAAATGGGGAGTGCCTACTAATGTGTACAGGATTTGTTTGAGGGATGATGAAAATGTTCTAAAATTTATCATGATGATGGCTGCTCAACTATGAATATACTAAAAACCATTTAACTGTACACCTTAAGTGGGTAAATTGAATAGTATGTGAATTTTATCTCCATAAAGCTGTTATATAAAATGAAATGGCAATGTTCTATTTCTTAAACTGGATGGTAGGTACATGAGTGTTCATTTTATAATAATTCTTGGAAATTTGTATTTAGATTATTCTCTTTGTAGGTATAATAAATATCTTAATAATACATTTTTAGAAGTCTGACAGACCTGGATTCTAAATCTGGCTCAACCACTTAACAGCTAACAGTTCTTTGGCAAATTGCTTAACCGAAGCCTTCCAATGTCTTATCTGTAAAGCAGAGATGGTAATAATAGTAACTTCCTCATAAGCTTTTCACATCATGTGCCTGGCACATTGTCAATGCTATTATTATCTGATGGTAGCTATAAGCAGTTGAGCCACTTGCCAAAATAACCCAGAGTCATGCCTACTCTTTCTTTGAATTCCAACTTCTAGATTTGCTATTCTACAAGAGTTCAAAACTTTGATCAGGGAAATAAAATTGATCTTCAATAGGACCTGCTGAATTCTATCTTTAAAATGTCCTTATATACAGCTCCATTATGCCAATAAAGCTTCTTAACAAGCCAGGGCAAAAAAAAAAATTTTCCCACCACTTCTGACAGTTGGCATCAACTGGTGTTCTAGCTCAGCTTTTGGAGTTCAGGTCTGGGCCAGATGAAGAATGAGAATTGTTTTCAGTCTTGGGCAACCTACAGAATCCATGTCCATTCCAAATCTAGTCTCCAGATTAAGTCATAAGAGCCTCTGTGTGTTGTTCTTGCTATTGAACCACCTGAATTTCTATTACATGACTTCCAAGTTCAAGCTGCATCTTCAAGCCTACCATACAATTTTCTGGCCTAGATGAATGTGTCAGTGAATGTGTTAGGGACGGGTAGTCAGAATGAGGGCAAGGCAGGGTGGGAGAGCTGTAACACGTATCCAGGTTCCTTGCAAAGACTCTTATTCTGAAAGGAGACACTATTCTATCATCTTCCATGGAGTTGACACAATTTATATTCATACATAATTACCCATATCTCTTGACTCTATCTATACAAAATAAAAATACAAATAAATTAGAGAGATGGAAACACATAGCAGCTATGTATGGCAGGGGAAGGATAGAGAGATTGAGAGGTAATTATTAAGAGTTTTTTTGTTTGTTTGTTGATTATTATTATTATTGGATTAATGAAAATGCTCTAATATTGATTGAAGTGATGAATGTACAACTCTGTGATTATACCAAATATCATATGTAATTACTATCAGAGCCTTTGCTTAAAGTACCTGACACAGTGCACAGAAAGTATTAGTTTCCTTCCCCCTTCCCTACCAATATCTGCCTCTTAGCCATGGCACTGCTGAACCAAAGTGAAAGCAGAAAGAGATGAACATAGGCAGTTTAGCAATCTGTCAGCAATGCAGATAAAACATCCATTGGGACAGGGAAAGGCTAAACCTTTAGATTTAAATAAAGCTTTCCCTTCAGGAAAGCCTTCCCTGATCCTCCCCATCAGACTAAGTTGATATCACATTGTGAAATCTCACAGCATGCTTTCAATTACCCTTGTGCAATACAACACTTCTACAATGTTTTGTTTAATTTCTCTATTTCTCTCAAGATTCTATGCTCTATGAGGGGAGGAGCCTTGTCTTCCTTGTTCACTACTGTATTCCCATCAGCTAGCACAGGGCTGGCACATAGTAGGCACTCAATAAATTATTTGTTGGATTAAGAAATGATCAACCCACGTAACAAAGAATCAATTTCCTGGCATCACAAACAGGGATAATCAAGACTTCAACCAGGGACCCTGGATTTCCAAATGAGGTAGGTGGTCCTTGGAAAGCCTAATTGGGGAAACATTAACGATTTACCTGTGCTGGGTGAGCACATTTACAGCTGAAGGATGATTTGCACAGTAAGCCAGATACATAGATTTAAAATGAGGCATGAGGCTCAGTAGACAACCTCCTACTTTGTGTTGGTTTTCTGGAAACCTGTAAGCAAAACAAATGAAACACAGAATGTAAAATAGGAAACAGAAGGTAAAGGGAGATGATTCCAACTAACCACAGCAGCATGTAAATGTTTTGAAATGTTTTCCAAAGTTAAAAAGAGAAGCTATATTATGACTATTTTATCAATGAAATGCAAGTTTTGGACCACTGCTTTGAACTCTAGCCACCAAACATAGCTCTGATAGGTAGGGTGAGATAATTATTTGAGCTTAGCAGGTAGGATTTTTTTAAAAATTTTATATTCAAATCTAGCATGGGCATGCTGAAAATACTCTTGGCTAATTTATGTGAAGTTCAAGTAAAGACAAAACTAATCAAATCCAAAGTCACAAAGGAGTGTTGCATAGTCTTGGTGGCTTGGTAGTTGCTAGGCAGGATGGTCTTGTGGTTTTTTTTTAATTAATTTTTTAAAATTACAGGTTACTCAATTTCATTGTAGAAAAATCAGGAAAGCACAAGAAACAAAAAAAAATATACTCAGAATACTAACATTCAGAGATGTCCACTATAACAATTTTTGCATATTCCAACTTTTTTTTCTAGGTATTCATCTACAAATATGGAATCATAAAGATTACAAAATCTAGTTTGCACTCGGCCTTTCTCACTTAGCGAACATCCTTCCATAACCACAATCTAGATCCCTATTGGCCTTTGGAGTGGCTCTTCAGGTCTCCTTTAGTACAGCTCTCTTCATCTTCCTCCCTGGACATCTGCCTGTGCCTCATGAAGCACAAGAAGCAGGCAAGCACCCCAATTTCCCTCTAGACAACAAAAGACTGCAACTTCTCCACCACGAGCTGCTTGGAGAAAATATACTGCCTGATGATCATTACAGTTCCTTCTGGATTTAAGTACACACCTCCCCAACCTAGCTCGCCATCAAATAGGTGTTGTGGTTCACATAAAGATATGCTTTTCCTTTCCCCATTTTCTGTGTTTCAACTGTGAGCACAACAGACATGATACCAGGAGTGATTAATAAGAGGTTAGGTAAGCTAGTGCAACTGGACGAATAAGCCAAAAGATTTTTTCCCCAAATAATTGGCAATGTACAAAAGAAAATATGTAATCAGAGTCTATGGGCAATTAAGATCTCATGTGTCTTTTATACTAACCAGAAGCAGTAAACTGATGATTTTTCAAGTAAGTCAAAAATAATTGGGGAGCAGCTGTAGCTCAAGTGGTTGAGCACCTGTTTCCCATGTATGAGGTCCTGGGTTCGATCCCTGGTACCTCCTAAAAACAAACAAATGGAAAAGCCAATTCTCTTTGGGGAGTGGGTGTAGCTCAGGCATTGAGCACCTGCTTCCCATGTACGAGGTCCTGGGTTCAATCCCCGGTACCTCCTAAAATTTTTTTTTACTAGATGTAGAGTCCTAATATAGAACTAGTGGTTTGACACTGTGAACACTACCACTTAGTGCATTTTCTTTGTATTGCAACTTTGTTCTGGGGCAGTGTATCAAAGGTGTAATGAAGGTATGAATATAAAGTGCCTTTATCTAAATCAACAGAAAGAAAATAACGACAGCAACTAAAAAACAAAACAAAACAAACAAACAAAAAAAAAACACCTAATGTAGCTGGCTATCTTAATAGCAACATGTAGCACTTACTTTGAACATTCTTCCAAGGCTTGGCAGAGCGTCTGTTGAAATGCGCATACTTCTTCAAAGTTTCCCAGTAAAGATGTAAACTCCACAGTACTCAG
>JAQZBX010085329.1:0-13144 GCA_029593785.1 Cabassous unicinctus
ACCCAGAACCTCCCATGTGGGAAGTTGTGCTCAACTGCTTGAACCTCATCCACTCCTGATATCAGATATTCTTTTTTTAAAAAAAGATTTATTTATTTATTTATTTATGCCCCCCTTGCTGCTTGTGTTTGCTGTGTCCATTTGCTGTGTGTTTTTTCTGTGTTTGCTTATCTCCCCCTTGCTGTGAGGTTTTGCTGCATCAGCCCACCGTGCCGTGCCGGCCAGCCTGCCCTCACAAGGAGGCCCCGGGAAGCGAACCTGGGGCCTCCCATATGGTAAACAGGAGCTCTATCGATTGAGCCACACCTGCTTCCCTCAGATATTCTTGATATCTGTTTTTTCTTTGTCATATTAGAGGTTTGCAAATATTTTTCCTGTATTTTTCCTTTATAGTTTGTCTTTTGCAGATCAGTATTTTTAGCATTTGGTGAAGACCAATGTATCATTTTTGGTTTTTATGGATATCAGTCTATGCATTCTCCCTTAGGAATCTGTCTCCATGTTTTCAAATATCAAATAGGTTTGATGATGCCCCAGTCTTTCTCTTGCCCAGCCTGACAACTCCAGTGATTCTTCTTCCTCTGTGTCACATTCTTCTTAAAAATTTTTTCTTAAATTTTAAAAGAGCTTTAGATGACATAAATTTACCATTGAAATATAGGGCTTTCCTATATAACCTACCCCCCACTTTACCCCATTAACAATATCTTTCATTAGTGTAATACATTAGTTATCCTTGATGGACACATATTGAATCATTGCTAATAAGCCTGATCTATAGTTTACACTTGTTTTACACTTTGCACAGCACATTTTTAAAGGTGTTGACACAATATATAATGACTTGTATCTGTCATTATAATATCATCCAAAAGAATTCCAACGCCTCAAAAATGCTCCATGTTACACTTATTCTTCCCTCTCCCTTCCCTCAGAATCTCTGGTGACCACTGTCTTTATATCAATGCTACAAGTTCTTCCATTACTAGAATAATAATAAGTCTACTCTACATTACTAGAATAATAAGTCCACTTAATCCATAGTTCCAATCCTCCTTTATGTTTGCTCATTCCTCTATCTTTTGGGGTTTGGGATTGTGTCACTTTCTTACCCCACATCAATCCAGCATCAACTACTTCAAATATGTGCCAAACCTGACCACCTGATTTGCCTAACTGCTACTGCTTTTTCTAATCCACCGTATCTCTCACCTGAACTACTGTGATAGCTACTTAACTGCTCTGCCTTTGACCTGCTTGCCACTGTGGCCCATTCTTATCTAGCAACCAAAATGATCCTGTTAAAACCTAAGGCAGGTCTTATCCATTATTATTCTTTACTGAAACTCCCCATCCATTCATAGCTTACAATAAAATCTAAAGTTCTTATACAAGGACCTCTACAATGTATGTCCCAAGATTTAAAAGCAATTTTATTGAGATATATTCACATACCAAACAATCTATCCAAACTGTACAGTGACTTTCTGTATAATCATAGAGTTGTGCATTCATCACCATAATTTTAGAACATTTTCATCATTCCAAGAAGAAAAACTCCTTACCACTTAGCAGTCACCTCTCAATCCCTCTATCATTCCCCAACCCTACATAACCACTAATATAATTCTATCTTTATAAAGTTATTTATATTTACCTTTTATATAAAGGAATCATAAAATATGTAGTATTTTGTGTATGGTTTCTTTTGCTTAGCATAATGTTTTCTTAAATTATGACAATTTTTTTTGATTAGGGAAGTTTTAGGTTTACAGAAAAGTCATGTGAAAAATACAATAGTCTCATATACCCCTCTATTGTTGACACTTTGCATTAGTGTGGTAGCTTTGTTATGGTTGAGGAAAGAATATTAAGATATTACTGATAACTATTGTCCATAGTTTACATTAAGTGTATTTATTCCATATACCATCCTATTATTAACACCATGTAATAGTGTCATACATTTGTTATAATTAATGAAAGAACAATCTTATATTTGTGCTATTAACCCCAGTCCATCATCCACAACACTGTTCACTGAGTTATACAGTCCCATGTTTTGACTTGTAACTTTCCTTCTAGTAATGTACATGTCCTAAAACTTCCCCTTACAGCCACATTCACAAACATAATTCAGCACAGTTAATTACATTCACAATAATGTGCTACTATCACTATCCATTTCCAAACATTTACAATCAACCTATGTAGATATACTGCAAATTTAAGCTTCAGCTCTCCTTTCTCTAAACCCATTCTATCCTTTGGTAACTTATATTCTAGGTTTTAAATCTATGAGTTTGCTTATTTTAATTATTTCATATCAGTGAGATCATACAATATTTGTCCTTTTGTGTCTGGCTTATTTCACACAGCATAACGTCCTCAAGGTTCATCCATGTTGTCACATGAATCAGGACTTCATTCTTTCTTACAGCTGAACAATATTCCATCATATGTATTTACCACATTTTATTTATCCATTCATTTGCTGGTGGATATTTGGCTTCTACTTTTTGTCTATTTTGCTGTGAATATTGGTATACAAATATGTTTCTGAATCTCTGCTTTCAATTCTTTTGGATATATATCTGGAAGTGGGAATGCCAAGTCATATGGTAGTTGTAAGTTTAACTTTTTGAGGAACTTCCAAATTATTTTCCACAGTGGATGCATTATTTTACATACCTATCAATCATATACAAGGTTTCCTATTTATATGATGCTCACCAGCACTTGCTATTTTCCAATTTTTAAATAATAGCCATTCTAATGGGTGTTAAGTGATAATTCATCAGGCTTTTGATTTGAATTTCCCTAATGGCTAAAGATGTTGAGCATCTTTGCTTATGCTTATTGGCCACTTGCATATCTTCTTTGAAGAAATGTCTATTTAAATACTTTGCCCATTTTTTAATGGGTTTTCCTTTTATTATTGAGTTGTAAGAGTTCTTTTCATATTTTCAATATAAACCCTTATTATATATAGTTTGCAAATATTTTCTCCCATTCTGTTGGTTGTCTTTTCACTTTCTTGAAAATGTCCTTTGATGCACAAATTATAAAATTTTGAAGAAGTCCCATATATCTATTTTTTCTTTTATTGCTCATGATTCCATTGTGAAGTATAAGAATCCATTGTCTAACAGATGGCCAAAAAGCAAGTGAAAAAGTGCTCAATATCATTAGCCATTAGAGAAATGCAAATCAAATCAAAGTGACATACCATTTCATGGATCCCTTTGAGTGGACCCATTATTAGGATTGCTAATATTAAAAAATGGAAATCACAAGTGTTGGAGAGGGTGTGGAAGTGGGAACAATTATTCAATATTGGCTGAAATGCAGAACAGTAGAGCTGCTGTGGAAAACAGTTTGGTGATTCCTCATAAAGTTAATAGAATTACCATATGACCCAGCAATACCACTTCTAGGTATATACCCAAAAGAATTGAAAACAGGGACTCAAACAGATATTTACTCACAAATGTTCATAATGGCATATTCACAATTGTCAAAACATGGAAGCTACCCAGCTGTGCATCAAGAGGTGAATGGATAAACAAAAGGTGGTATATACATAAAATGGAATATTATTCCGCTATATAAAGAGTAAAGACCTGATACATGCTACAATGTCGATGAACCTTGAAGACATCATATTGAGAGAAATAAGCCAGACATAAAAGGACAATAATTGGATGATGTCACATATAAAATAATTAGAATAACCAAATTCAAAGAGTCAGAAATTAGAATATAGGTTTTCAGGAGCTGGGGTGAGGTTATGGAATGGGGAATTAATGCTTAAGTTGTACAGACAGTTTCTATTTGGTTTGATAGAAAATTTTTGGTAATGGATGGTGACAATGGTAGCACAAAATTTGAATGTAATTAACAACACTGACATATATTTCAATATGGTTGAAAGGGAAAATTTTAGGTTGTATATATATTATTAGAGTAAAAATTTTAAAGGAACCTTAGAACTATACAATACAAAGAGTGAAACCTAATATAAGCCAAGAATGATAGCTATTAGCACAAGTGTAAAAATGTTCTGTCCTCAATTGTAACATGTGTAGCACACTAAGGCAAGGTGTTAATAGTAGGATGGTAAAAGAGAACTCTATATTTTATGCATGCTTTTTCTTTAAACCTGTATCTTCTCTAATATAAAATAAGAGCCCATTGCCTAATACAAGGTCCTGAAGATATTTCCCTTTGATTTATTCTGAGTTTTGTAGTTTTAGTTATTATTTGTATGTCATTCATCTATTTTCAGTTTATTTTTGTGTATGATATGCTCACTTTTATTCTTTGGCATATGGTTGTTCAATTCTTCCAGTACCATTTGTTGAAGAGACTAATCTTTCCCCTTTGAGTGGACTTAACACCATCATCAAAAATTAACTGGACATAGAGAGCAGATGTAGCTCAAATTGTTGAGCACCTGGTGGCACTGGGTTCAATCCCTATTACTACTTAAAAAATTGGTCATTGATGAGTGGGTTTATTTCTACACTGACAATTTTCTTCTATCAGTCTTACGTGTATGTTTGTCCTTGTCCAGTATCACTTTGTTTTGATTACTGCAACTTTGTAATAAGTTTTGATTGGGAAGTGTGACTCCTCCAACTTTTTTCTTATTCATGATGTTTTTATTATTCAGAGTCCCTTGCTGTTCCATATGAATTTGATGATTTGCTTTTCCACTTTGTGAAGAAGACTGCTGAAATTTTATTGTAATTTCATTAGATCCATAGATGGCTTTGTCTAATATTAATATCTTTTCTTTTAAAGATTTATTTATTTACTTAATTTATTGCCCCCATAACTTGCTGTCTCTGCCCATTCACTGGGTGATGCTCTGTGTCTGTTTCCTGTCTTTCTCTTGTCATTCTTCTCCTCCAGTCTTCACTGGGATTCGATCCTACATACCTCCAATGTGGGAGAGAGGCACTCTGCCATCTGCATGACCTCAGTTCCTAGTTTCTTGTGCATCAGATCTTGGCTCCCCCTATGTCTCTCCCTTGCTGTGTCATCATCTTGCTGCATGGTTCAGCAGGGTCTGGCTCACCACACATGCATGCAGGCTGGTGGCTTGCTGCATGGGCTGGTGGCCTGCCTGCATGCCTTCTATTTTTACTTTACCAGGAGGTCCTGGGGATTGAAACTCGGTCCCTCCATATGGCAGATGGATACCCAAATGCTTGAGCCACATTTGCCCCCCAATATTAACATATAGTAAGTCTTCCAATCCATGAGCATGAAATATCTTTCCACTTATTTAGGTCTTCTTTAATTTCTTTTAGTAGTGATTTATTGTTTTTTGCATGGAAGTCCTTACCTACTTGGTTATATTTTTTAATATTTATTTTATTCTTTTTGTTTCTATTGTAAATGGAATTTTCTTTGTTCCCTTTTTGGATTGTTCAAATCCATGTGTAGAAACAATACTCGTGCTTGTATATTGATTTTGTAGCCAACCACTTTGCTGAGTCTCCTTCATTCTTGAAGGATAATTTTGCTAGATAGAGAATTGTTGGTTTGATTTCTTTTTCTTTCTGGTCTTTAAATATGTAATCCAGCTTCCTCCTGGCCTCCATGGATTCTGATGAGAAATCAGAAATCTTATTGAGGATCCCTTATATATCCTGAGTTGCTTCTCTTGTGCTGCTTTCAAAATTCTTTTCATTTGATGATTTGTGTTTAGCTTTAGATCTCTTTGAATCTCTCCTACTTGAGGTTTGTTGAGCATCTTGGGTGTGTATATTCATGTCTTTAATCAGCTTTGGAAAGTTTGGGCCATTATTTCTTGAAATAATTTTTCTCTCCCTTTCTTGCTTCTCCTTCTGGGAATCTTATGAGGCATATGTGATGAAATTCTTTAAAAGGATTGCATTTTTAGCTATTCAAATGTAGTGGAGACACTACACAGTATATAGTTTGGGGTCAAACCAGCTTGGATGGAATTAAATTCTTGTTGTGTGATATTTGCCATTGTTTAGACTAGAACCAAACTTACCTGTATCTAAGATGTGGAAATCACTAGTCTGGTGACTTTAGAAAAATTACTTGAGATATTTGTGCCTATTCCTCACTTGTAAAAGTGAAGATATTTAAAAAAAATACCTACATCACAGTATTGTTGTGGAATTTATAGTCTTTTTAAAAAATTAATTAAAGTTTGCTTGTTATGCCCACACAATAGTCCACATCCATATTTATTCCTGACAAAAAGAATTGCTGTACTCAGGGGATCATGCTTTTTTAAAAAGCAGGATGACAAGAATTGCTAGGAATAAGTTACATCCAAGACTTGTCATTTTCCTTCATTAGAGAAGTGAGTTTTCTTTCCTTGTTTTCCTTAGCCCAGGAACCTTGATGCTAGTCCCAAACTCTCTAGGTGAGGTGCAGTGTTTACTGATGATTTGCCTAAGTCTGAAATAAATAGTAAAGAGCCCTCAAAAAGAAAATGCTACATTAAAAAATACCAAATGGGAAGCAGATGTGGCTCAACAAGTTAGGCACCCACTTACCACATGGGAGGTCCTGGGTTTTGGTCCCAGTGTCTCCTAAAGAAGATGAGCAGGTGCTGCACCTGCTGCAATGAGCTAGGTGCCATACCTCCCACAATGAGCTAGATATTGCACCTGCTACGACAAGCTACATATCACACTGCTGCAACAAGCAGATGCCTAAATGAGCAGATGCCACAAGCCAACAGATGCCATTGGCCATGGGGAGTGGATGTGGCTCAGGCCATTGGGCACTTGCTTCCCATGTGGGAGGTCCTGGGTTCAGTTCCCAGTGCCCCCTGGAGAAAGTGAACAAACAATTAGCCAACAAACAAGAGAAACCTCTTGGGGAAAGAGGGGAATAATTTTTTTAAAAATTTTTAAATAAGTAGAATGTGAATTCCTAGTGTACATTAAAGATGATTCACCTGCAGCAAGGGCAGAGAAATGTGTGAGACACAGCTGAACCAATAGGCAAAGATGAGTCCTCTTTTCATTCTCTATCCTCAGCCCATTTTATCCTTGGCTCCCATCCCTCCAACTCAGAACATATTTGCCATCAACTTGTGCTCCTTTCCACACTGCATTAGATTGCTCATTGGAGTCCTTAAAACAGTTAATACTGACTTAAGTCTAATTTAACATGTCACAACTCATACAAGTCAGTGTGTTCTCTACAATTCATTTACAGAGCATAGATGCATGAGAATTACATAAAGGAACAAGTAAAAGATTTTATTCATAAAATATGTAGAAGACAGACAAGGATTTTAGAAGAAAACTACAGAATGGGGAGAAACAGTAGACAGCATTGTGCATGTTGCCTGCTCCAAGTCTGAAAGAAAAAGGGCTGGGGGTCTCCTTCTCTTATCACAGGGACTCTGGGTACTGGGGTCTGCCAGGGTAATTGTCTCAAACTCCACAAATGTAGGGAAAACCTAAGATTCTACTAGGGTTATGTGAACATTGACTACTTCTTGAGAAAGTGCCTCCTTTAGGCAGCTTTCATTTACTAGATCCTAAGTTCTAGTATTCTGAACCAGAGAAAACGGAACTTGTTCATGGTCCAGTTGTTCTTTGTTCAACAAAGCTCTGGGTAGGTGAGTAGGGATCCCTAGAGATAAGGCCATTATTTGTTGTCTCCACTAGGGAGAGGGTTATGTGGACTAAAGGACTGGCCAAACATACATCTAAATACAGCATTTGCTTTCAGTGGTGCTGGTTACTCTACTTGCAGTAAGAATACTCTGCCTGGAGGGGCCTTGGTGCTATAATTTAAAAATAAGGACTATGATACCCCCAAACATTTTTGATAGAATAGCCAGAGACAGCAGCTATGTACAGTGGGAGAACATAGAAAGTTTGAAAGGTATGTTATTTTCTTCTTTGTCTGTTTTGTTTTATGTAATTGAAATAATGAATATGCTCTAATAATGTTTTAAGTAATAAATGCACAACCATGTGATTATAGCAAATACCATTGATTGTAAACTTTGGATGGATTCTATGTTTAATACTATGGTACTTCCAAACACAGGGTTCTCCTTAATGGTGCAGGATCACATACTGACCATAGAGGTGCTCTGACCCCATTTTGTTTGGGGTGAAGCTTCCCACCTAGGTGTTTGTGGTGCTAGGGGTCCCAATTATTTTTGCTCTAATGCCAAGTGCTCCAGACAGGAGTTCAGACCTCAGGCATCCTCTCTGCTACCAAAGCTGTGGTTGCTGCTAAAGCCCTCAACATGGAAAGTAGGAGGTATTGCTGCCAAATGTGGAGCCACACTGCCAGCTGTCAGGCTGTGAGCAGCAGCTCTGTGTAGGTGGCAGCACAAGCCTTAATTTTTTTTTGAAAATTGGATATTTAAAATATTATATGTGGTAATTCTGGAGATAAGAGTCTTCCCCCAGGCCAGGGTTTGCTCTTGCTGCCAATTGCAGGTTGTAGTTGTTTGCTTAATGACTTTTTTAAATTAAATTTTTGGTAAAGATTGTGATCTTTGTTGTTTGTGGTCCCAGAATTTTCTGGTTTTTTTTTTTAGCTCAGTGCTCAGTTTGTGATTTGAAAAATATTTCCTTATATGCTTGGAACCAAAGGGGGTGGGCGTGGGGAAATCTCCTGGTTTGTCCTGTTTGGTTTAGTGTTGGAGGACTCTTCCAGATGCTTAACCCAGGCCATTTACCACTGTCTTAGCCTTCACATACTGCTTAGGTGGAGCCTAATGGTCAGCCAGAGGTGAATATTTATGGCTTTATCAGGACTTTCTCAGCATGCCTCAGTAACCTTCTTGATTCTCAGGTGTATGCAGGAGCTTTTTTAAACAAATCAATTTTATTGGTACATATTGATAAAGCCTAAATCTATCCAAAGGGTACAGACAACGGTATTCAGTGTAATCACATATTTGTGCATTCACCACATCAATCATTCTTAGAGCACTTTAATTATTCCAATAATAATAAACAAACAAGAAACAAAGCACATCACATCTCAATCTCTCTATGCTTCCCCTGCTGTACATAGCTGCTATTATTTTTCTTTCTTGCTAATATATTTGTATTTATAATTTTAAAGTCTTCTATATGCAATATCACCCATATTACTGTTTTATATGAGGGTTTACTGTCACATACAGTACCATGTTACAGTTTTTAGCTTGCTTTCTAGTAATATACATGACTTTAGACTTTCCATTTCAACCACTGTCATACCCATAAAATAACAATGTTAGTTACAAACACCATATGTTTTCACCATTTCTATTCATTTCCAAAGATTTACAAGCAGATTTCTTACCAATGCCACACAGATTAAACCTCAGTTTTCCGTTCTCTACCCTCCTAGTATTTTCTGGTGACCTATATTCTAATTATTAACTGCATTAGTTTACACAATATATTTATTTCATAATAGTGCAATCATACAGTATTTGTCCTTTTGTGTCCACCTTGCTTCACTTAACATAATGTACTCTAGGTTCATCCATGTTGTCACATGCTTCATGACTTCATTTCTTCTTACCACTGCATAATATTCCATCATGTGTATACACCACAATGTGTGTATCTATGGGAGTTTTTCAAAGCCATGATTACCCCATGTATCTCTTCCACAGTCTTTCTTTCTTCCCATGCCTTTTGTCTGTCTCTTTGCCCTGTCTGTCATCCCTTTTCACAGGCAGCTATTTGTGCTACATTTGCCCTTATATGCTTTCAGCAAATGTGGTTTGGGAGGCTCTTCCAGGTCTGAGACATTTCCAAGGCAGGCAAAAGACACTGAAGTGTTCTCTCAGGGAGCCATCAGACAGGTAAAAAGGCACAACTGCACTTCTTTTGACAACTTCTGTATTTCTTCCTCTGGCACCAGCAAGCCACCTCAGTAATGTGGGCCACAGTCTCCACAGCTTCTGTTAAGCTGAAGCTTGGGGTTGGTAGGTGGATAAGGTAAAATGCCACAACACTCTCTTACTGAAATTTAGCTGCTGCTTTCTTCAGCATGGATTTTTTTGGTTGTTTTAAGTTTTGCTTAGATCCTAGAGCTGAAAGTTATTCTGACTGTAGTTTCTAAATTAATCATTTCTTTAGCCAAGAGAAGTCTTTTAAATGTTTCCTATTATGTCATTTCTGGTAAAAAAACCAGTTCTCAGTAATTTATATTTTCAATCAAATGATTTACTCGAAATATATCATCATGTTTTTTGCCACATATATGGCTACTCCAGTGATTGTGTAATATTCATTGGAGGGCTGGGGCTGCCATTTTCTTGGTTTTTACTTGTGCTTGAAATATTAGTATCTTCAAACTTTGGCATTTTTTTCAGACACCAATAGACACTTCTATTCTGTGAAAGTTAAATCTATTTATGGATGTACTGCCTTTTGTCATCCATGTACCAGTTGATAGACATTTATTTGTATTTTTTTTCAGTTTTGGCTGCCATGAACTTATGCTACAATTCATTGCATAGACATGATTTCATTTTTTTTGCATAGATTTCTTGGAGTGGAATTAGTAAAAATTATGGTAAGTTTATATTTTTAAGAAACTGAAAAATGTTTCCCAAAGTAGCAGCCTCATTTTGCATTCTCACAAAAAATACATGATTGTTCCAGTTTTTCCACACCTTAACACTTGGTATTATCTCTCTTGATTTTAGACATTCTAGTGTGTGTATATGATAACTCATAGCAGATTTTAATTTGTATTTCCCTAGTGAGGAAATGCATTGAATATTTCTTCTTTGTTGAATGTCTATTCATCACATTTTCCCATTTTTAAGTGTTGTTTGTCTTCTTCTTCTTGAGTTATAAGAGTAATTTATATTTTCTGGATACATCTGTTTTCTGACATTATTTGCAAATATTTTCTACCAGTATGTGGGTTGCCTTTTTATTTATTTTAATGAATTGTAGACCTAATATAAGAGCTAAAATGATAAAACAACAAGATGAAAGTATAGGAGAAAATCTTTGTGGCCGTGAGTTATCTAAAGTGTCTTAGATGTGATTCCAAAAACTCAAATCATAAAGAAAAAAATAAATTATTGAATATCATTAAAATTAAGCATTTTTGTGCTTTGAAAGACACCATGAGAGAAGTGCTCCCATGTTGGATTGTGGGGACAATGAATCAATGTGAAACACTGTGGCTTGAGGATGGTGCTAAATATTAAATTTACCTTTTTTTTTCAACTATGACTAAGTGAGGATTCTGTGACAGAGAATGGTGGAAGCTGCTAAGGAGACAGATATGATAATTCATGAAGCTCTTTGTTTAGGTTGCTTATCTGTATATGGGTTTATTTTATTGATAAATGTTAAGAAAAACATCTAGAAGGAGATAAATATTGTTTAATATAATAATACTAACATTAAAGTAAAACCTATTTCTAAAACTCTCTCTAAAGCTATCAAACTAAAACCAAACTTTCACTAAATCAGCTGATTAGAGAATGAGTATAAGGGGTTGACTACTGAGGCATTTCCATTTCTTTGATATTGTACCTTCTTTCAGGCTCCAAACACCAGCTTCTCTGAGGCTCAGGCTAAGACCTTTGCATCATGCATGGTCTTTGTAGCTGTCAATACTAAGATCTGCAACACAATCACAAATTCTGGAATTCGGGGAGGCACAGAGATGAATGGAGGGGGAAGCTGTACATGGTGACCCTACAGGCACCTACAATGCTCTTCTCCAAATTAAGAAGCCATTGGCTGGATGGCTGAGCAACCTAGGGGCATATATGGAAATGGTTTCTATCCCCTGGGTAGAAGTTCTCAAGCCATCCTTCACTTCTTGTGCCTAATTTTACCAGCTAGTTCTTGCCTCCAGTTGCATGTTCATATAAAACAGCAGATACCCTATTATTCCCCTCAGCTTTGCTGAAATTCCTAATGTGCCAAAAAGAAAACTAGAAAACCAATGGCTTCCATAAGTACTTGTTTCCCTTCCCCTCTTCTTCAGACCTGCTCCACATTTCCTCTTCTTTCTCTTCATCTCTTCTTACTTCCCAAATCTCTTCTCTTGAACCTTATATAGGATAATTTCTGCAACCAGACTTGTTCTGGAACAGTGTTGACAGCTGAGAGAGAGAAGAAAGAAAACATTTATGCATGTCCAAGTGACCCAGTCCAGGAAAACACCTGTGTGGCCTGAGCAAAGTTCATAATAAGGGGCATGAGTAGAATTTGGGGAACAGAGCAAACCTGTCTTGCTGGAACTGTGGTTTCTGAGAGGAGCAGGGACCCTAAGCTCAGTGATCCAGAGACTCTGTGGTGAGCCTGGTTGATTTCAGGACACCAGGTCAGCAGGAGCATGAGAGCCAGTGTGTGCAAGAAGCCAATCAGTAGTTCCTTCACACAAGTCCTCCAGAAACCCTGCCATGCCTTAGAAAGTATTGTGGGGTAGCTGGACAGCAATCTCTTTCAAATAAGAGCAAATTCAGGTTTTATTCCTAATCATGGGATTTGGGATTTGGGTGAAGAATGGAGGCTAGAAGTGTGTTCAAGTATATGCATCCCACTGCATCTCTCCAGGACACATAAAACCCCTCCTCTGCCCCCCACATTCACAAGCACACCTCACAGACTTGCACATAGATCATCCCCAGTCCCTGTACACAGAATGCATGCCACCTCAAGGGAACACTGATGCTTATAAAAACAGTAGTTCTTTACCTGTAAAATCACTTTCTTTATCCATACCGTAATTCTCATTCCCACCAGAAAATGGAACCATAATGGCTCTCCAGACAAAGCCAGCAAGAAATGAGTGATTGTAGGATATATACTGTTTTAGCATGCTCTCAGTGTCATGCACAATTACAGAAATGAAAACACTCTGAGGATCGGATCATGCTATGTAGTGTTTGCTCAGGTACTTTGTTCTCTTGGTGCATTTTAAAAAACAGATGAGAGACTGTGGTTGAGTCAAAGGTCCTGTAAACAAGTGTAGGGACATCTGTGGAAAGGCACATACTTTTTTTGAACATGCATCTCTCAAGTCCATTTTGCTTTGTAATTATAAAATACTTAATCAATGGAGGAAAATTGCTGCTGAGGAAAAGGCCCCTACCATGCAGTTTGAAATATTTTGCCTTTTGTGGATGCCCTTTTGAATCAGG
>JAQZBX010085330.1:0-13141 GCA_029593785.1 Cabassous unicinctus
TTTTTTTTTTTTTTTAAGATTTATTTCCTGTCCCCACCTTGATGTTTTGTGCTTGCTGTCTGCTCTCTCTGTGTTCTTCTGTGTCTGCTTATCTTCTCTGTAGGTGGCACCAAAAACCAATCCTGGAACCTTCCAGAGTGGAGAGAGGCTGCTCAATCTCTTGCACCACCTCAGCTCCCTGGTCTGCTGCATCTCTTATTGTCTCTCTTCTGTGGTTTCTTTTTGTTGCATCATTTTGCTGTGCCAGCTCTCCATGTAGGTCAGAACTCCGCATGGGCCAACCATGCAGGCCAGCACTCTGCCTGGGCCAACTTTCCACTTGGTCCAGCTTGCGGTGCAAGCCAGCTTGCTTTTCACCAGGAGGTCCCAGGAATCAAACCCTGGACCTCCTATATGGTAAATGGGAGTCCAATTGCTTGTCACATCCACTTCCCTGTGTCCATCTTAATGCTAGTACCATGCAGTTTTTACACCTGTTGCTAAGTAATATGATTTAAAGTGTGGAAGTGAGAGTCCTCCAACCTCATTCTTTTTAAAGACATTTTTGGTTATTCAGGGTCCCTTACCCTTCCAAATAAATTTGATAATTGGCTTTTTCATTTCTGCGAAAAAAGGCTATTAGGATTTTTGTTGGGGTTGCTCTGAATCTGTAAATCAGTTTGGGAAGAATTGAAATCTTTACAATATTTAGTCATCCAGTCTATGAACACAGAATGTCCTTCCATTTATTTTAGTCTTTGGTTTCTTTTAGCAATGTTTTTTAGTTTTCTGAATACAGGTCCTTTACATCTTTTGTTAAGTTTATTCTTAATTACTTGATTTTTTCAGTTTCTATTATAAATGAATTTTTTCTGATTTCCTCCTCAGATTGCTCATCATTAGTTTATAGAAATGCTACTGATTAAGTGTATTAATCTTGTATCCAGCCACTTTGCTGAACTCATCTATTAATTCTACTAGCTTTGTTGTGGATTTTTCAGGATTTTCTTGATATAGGATCATACCATCAGGAAATAATGAAAGTTTTACTTCTTCATTTCCTATTTAGGTGGCTTTCATTTCTTTATCTAGCCTAATTGCTCTAGCGAGACCCTTTAGCACAATATTGAATAACAATGGCGACAGTGGGCTTCCTTGTCTTGTTCCCGATCTCAGCAGGAAAGCTTTCAGTCTTTTACCACTGACTACAATACTAGTTGTAGGTTTTTTATATATACACTTTACCATATTGAGAAGCTTCCTTCTGTTCCTATCTTTTGGAGTGTTTTGATCAAGAAAATGTGCTGTATTTTGTCAAATGCCTTTTCTGCAACAATTTAGAGGATCAGGTGATTTTTCATCTTCAGTTTATCAAAATGGTTTATTACACTAATTGATTTTCTTGTGTTGAAACACCCTTGCATAACTGGGATAAAACCCACTTGATTGTGGTGAAAAATTCTTTTAACGTGTTTTTGGATTAGGATTTTGCACCTATATTCACTAGAGAAATTGGTCTATAATTCTCTTTTTTTTCATAATAGCATTATCTGGTTTCACTGTTAGGGTGAGGTTGGTGTGATAGAATAAGTTTGGTAGCATTCTTACCTGTTCAATTTTGTATGAAGAGCTTGAAAATGATTGGCATTTGTATTAGTCAACCAAAGGGATGCTGATGCAAAATACCAGAAATCAGTTAGCTTTTATAAAGGGTATTTATTTGGGGTACAATCTTACCCCATAAAGTATAAGTTACTTCCCTCACCAAAGTCTGTTGCCATGTGTTGGAGCAAGATAGCTGTTGACATCAGCCTTCCTCTTCCTCTTAAGTCTCCATGGCCCCAGCTTCTTCCAATGTGAGCTGTAGGCTGGGATAAGTCTTGTCTGTCTCCCAGGGCCCATTTTCTCTCCAGGCTCAGCTGCTCTGCTCTCTCCTGTGTGTTTACTTTCCAGGCTCCAGCTCAAAACTCCAACCTCCCTTCTCTGCAGTGAAGTTTCTCTGTGAGTCCCTGCCCACATGGAACTCAATGTCCTACTGATGTTGCCCTTCAAAGCCCTAATCATAATTTAATCATGCCCAGAGGAACAAACCAGTTTACAAACATAATCCAATATCTATTTTTGGAATTCATAAACAATGTCAAACTGCCACACTTCACCCTCTGAATTCCAAATAGACATTACAATATTCAAAAAACCTCCTCTCAATAACAATACTAAGTACAAAATCCTATCATAATCAGTTTAAAGAAATACAGTTTGTCTTGGAGCAAAGTCCTGTCTGCTGTAGACCTCTGAAACTTATGAAACCATTTATCTGCTTCCAGTACACAAATGGACATACAGAGGATAAACATTTTCATTACCATAAGGAGAAATTGGGAGGGAAACATGAGTTATGGGTCCAGAACAGTTCTGTAAACCTGCAGGGCATACTTCATCTAATGAAGCATACTTCATTAGATGTCAATGTCCTGGAGTCATTCTTAAGATTATGGTTTCTTCTCCCTTGGGGACCCATGCTTTCCACTGGCTTGCCCAACAATCATTTTCTTGGTTCCACCCTCATCAAGTATCTGGGTGGCTACCAAGCACCAGACCTCACCCTCCAAGAATGATGGGGTATTGCCACACTTTACCCAATCTTTGGGTTAGAGTCTTGGATGCCTTTTACAGTGATGTGAAGACAACATCCCCCCTAACCTTTGGCATACAGATCCAACCTTCTCAGAGCAATGAGTTGGTGACTTGGCCTTCCTTAATCCATGGGGGACAGGCCTACCTCTCTCAGATCTATGGGGTGTTGACCTCAACCTCCCTAATACCCTGGGAATATGGTCCACCCTCTCTGTACCCTGAGGTGGCAAAACTTTCCCTGAACATTGGGCAGGAACATCCCCCTCTTTCAAATGCCGGGGAAAATCACCCTCTCTGTACACATGGGCAGGGTTCCTCTCTTGGCCCAAGGAGATGTCTTAATTCCAGATCTAAACTTCCATGGTTTTCTTCTTGAAATTATTTCCCCTTCAATTTCTCCCTTCCATGACCCTTTTAATCCAAACTGGCAGTGGTTTTGTTCATACAGCTCTCTCAAAAAGCTTGTTGGTTTGGCATGCAAGAAGCAGGGGTCCAAGCTATCAGACAGTAAGACTTTCCACAAATCTTTCCTAGATAATTGCATCTTCAATCCTGATTTACAAGTTCCAAGTTTAGTTAAGTCCTCAAATGGGGCACTTTGTCTGGGAGCTTTATTTCCAGAGGCTTGGAATTTCCAGAATCATTTTCTGTTTTCTTTGTGCCCAACAGTTCAGTCTTCAGCTTATCTCATTTGCCTATCATTTTGCTATAAGCTGCAAAGAGAAGCCAATCTACATTCTCTGAGTTTACTTTGGAAAGTTCTTCAGCTAAATACCCAGGCTCCCCATTTTCAAAATCTGTCTTCCATAAAACATTGGGAGTCAATCTTGCTAATTCTCTGCGATTCTAAAACACAGATCACCTTTCTTCCAGTTTCCAACAGTAGTTTTTTTTTTTGTTTTTTTTTTATAAACCAAATTTATGACAAAGAACTTATATCCAAAATAAAGTACACTTTTATGAGAACAGAATACTACTACTAATAAAAATTGATTTCATCACTATGAAAGAGAAAATTATGTCCCAATAGTCCTCTTAAAGTATAAGAAAAATATATTTGATGCAATATTAGCAAATCAAATTTGGAAACACATGAAAAGTTGTTAAATCATGATCAAGTAAGGTTTATCTTAGTGAATGCAAGTCTCATAAAACATTTGGAAATACATTAATTTAATTTGCCTAGCTCATAAAATAAAATTAAAAATTTTAAATGTTCATCTCAATAGGTACATAAAAGGTTTTTTCAGAATTACCAGAGGCCTATGGGTAGTCTTCCCATCAGGGGAACCTAGTTTAATCATTTACTTTTAAAGCGTCATAAAAAGACACTTTAGCATTCATATTCCTATCAACAGTCTCTGCAAAGCAATATAGGCCTTTTCTATCAAGCATCTCAGAATTCCTCCAAAAAATACCCCTTATCCATTTATAAAACCATTCCAGCATTTCGGTAATTGCAAAAGCACTTCCCCACTCTCCACTACCAAATTCTGTATTAGTCAGACAAAGGAGTGCTGATGCAAAATACCAGAAATCTGTAGGCTTTTATAATGGGTATTTATTTGGGGAAGAAACTTACAGTTACCAGGCCATAAAGCATTAGTTACTTCCCTCACCAAAGTCTGTTGCCATGTGTTGGAGCAAGATGGCTGCTTACGTTCAGCCTTCCTCTTCCTCTTAAAGCTCCGTGGTCCCAGCTTCTTCCAATATGAGGTATAGGCTGGGAATAAGTCTTGTCTTTCTCCCAGGGCTCATTTCTTTCCAGGCTCAGCTGCTCTGTTCTCTCCACAAGGTCAACTGTAGACTATCAGTCTCTCTAGGCTTTGTCTTTCTCCCCGGGCATTGGTTCTCTTTGGGCTCAGCTTCTCTGCTTTCTCCTGTGTGTTTAATTCCCAGGCTCCAGCTCAAAATTCCAAACTCCCTTCTCTACAGTACGGTTTCTCTGTGAGTCCCTGCTCACTAACGGGGAGGGGACTCAACATCCTATTGACATGCCCAATCAAAGCCCTAATCATAATTTAATCATGCCCAGAGGAACAGATCAGTTTACAAACATAATCCAATACCTATTTTTGCCATTCATAAACAATGTCAAACTGCCACAGTATTAGATCCACTTTGAATGATTGGTAAAATTCATCTATGAAGCTGTCTGGTCATGGGCTTTTCATCTTTTGGAGGTTTTTGATGAGTGTTTCAATCTCTTTACCTGTGATTTGTTTGTTGAGGTTTTCCATTTCTTCTAGGGTAAGTGTAGGTTATTCATGTGTTTCTAGGAATGTGTCCATCTTGTCTACTTTATCTAATTTTTTGGTGTACAGTTGTTTGTAATATCTTTTTTAACAAATCAATTTTATTGGTACATATTAATAAAGCATAAATTCATCCAAAGTGTACAATCAATGGTATTTGGTATGATCACACATTTGTGCAGCATCAATCATTCTTAGAGCACTTTCATTATTCTGATAATAATAAACAAAAAACAAACAAATAAACAAAACTCATCACCTCTCCATCTCTCTATGCTTCCCCTGCCATAGCCATACATAACTGTTGTTCCTTTACCTTCTCTCTAGTATGTTTGTGTTTATTTTTGGTAAAAACAGTCTTATGTATGCAATGTCACACATATTTGTGCTTTACATGAGGTTTTACTGTCATATACAGTAACCATGTTGCAGTTTTTAGCTTTCCTTCTAGTAAAATACATGATCTTAGATTTTCCTTTTCAACCACTGTCTTACCAATGCAATAGCACTCCTACTTAAAAACACCATGATATGCTTTCCTCATTTTTATTCATTTCCAAATATTTACAAACAATATTTTTACCAATTCTGCACAGATTAAACCCCAGCTTTTTGTTCTCTAACTTCATTCTATTTTCTGAATTATTAGAATAATTAATATTCTAATTATTAACTTCATGAGTTTACACAATATTTTTAGTTCATAATAGTGCATCATAAAGTATTTGTCCTTTTGTGTCTGGCTTGCTTCACTCAACATAATGTTGTTCAGGTTCATCCATGTTGTCATATGTTTCACAACTTCATTTCTTCTTACCACTGCATAATATTCCATCATGTGTATATGCCACAATTTGTTTATCCATTCATCATTCAATGGGCACCTTGGTTGTTTCCAACTTTTGGCAATAGTGACCAGTTTACAAGCATAGTCCTATATCTATTTTTGGAATTCATAATTATATCAAACTGCCAAATTACTACACCTATAAAGTCCAGATGTCTCTAGAACCCTCAGAAGAACTCTTGTTTAAGGCTTTGTTTACTGTGACAGTGAGATCTGCTTGAGACAGGCATAAGCATAACCTCTGGAATGAACTCCCTACTCACACTGAAATCCCTTAGCTGAAAAAACTCTTGTATTTATGTTTCCCCCTTTTGGTCAAGGTCTTTTTCCAAATGCATCACTTGTTGCATCCTGCAGTGCCAGGGAGGCCATCCCTGGGAGTCATGTCCCATGCAGGGGGAAGGTAGTGAGTTTATTTGCTGATTTTGGCTTAGAAAGAAGCCAAATTTGAGTAACAAGGCGGTTTTCAGTAGGTAACTTTTGGGCAATAGATATTATTAGGCTAAGTTTCAATTTTACAGGAATAAGGTTCATAAGTACAAGTATTTATATCGAGGACTTTGCATATTGGTCTGTTTTCTTTTATTAGTCACTGCCTATGTTCTTTGGATTCTTGCCACTCTGTTAGAGAATATAGCAGGGCTCCTCAGGAAGGGAATTTAATATTTTGTTGGTTATTGTTTGGGTCTCCTCCTACTGAGATAACATGACCACATGAACTTATGAACTTGTGACCACATGAACACACTCATATTTCATAGAGGCATGCCCCAGGTGCACCCTTCCCCAAATATCCCCCCACCACTGACAACCTGCTTCAGTGACTCTCCCCTGCCATTGTTGCTGAAAGAGCACTCCCACAATTGTATTATCAATCACAGTGCTCTACCTCTCCTGAGTTCACCTGTTCTTTCCTCCAGCCCTCCCCTCCAGCTGTATAGATAGCCCAACCCACCCCCTAAACCCCACTACCCTCACACTGCAGCATCATTGACTCCAATCACATCACTGTGCCACCATCACCTCTGTCCACTGAAAACCTCCTCCATTAAACTTATTATAGAGTCTGCCCACATTAAGTATTGGCTCACCCCTCTCTACTCCTGTTCTATCTCCTGGTAACCTATCTTTCAAGCTCTACTTATGTGAGTCTGCTCAATATCCTTAGTTCATATCAGTGAGATCATGCAATATCTGTCCTTTAGTGACTGGCTTACTTCACTCAGCATAAGGTCTTCAAGATTCATCCAGGTTGTCACATGTGTCAATACTTCATTCCTTCTTACAGCTGAGTAATATTCCATTGTATGCATATACCACATTTTGCTTATCCATTCATCCACTGATGGACACTTGAGTTGCTTCCAACTTTTGGCAATTTTGGATAATGCCGTGATGAACATTGATGTGCATATATCTGTTCATGTCTCTGTTCTCAATTGTTCCAGGTATATTTTAGTAGTGGGATTGCTGGATCATATGGCATTTCTATACTTAGCTTCTTGAGGAATTGCCAAAATGTCCTCCACAGTGTCTGCACCATTCTACATTGCCACCAGCAGTGTATGAGTTTTACTATTCTTACACATCCTCTATACACTTATAGTTTTCTGTTTTTTTTAAAAATAGCAGCCAACCTGATAGGTGTAAGATGATATTTCATTGTAGTTCTGATTTGCATTTACCTAAGAGCTAGCGATGTTGATTATCTTTCCATGTGCTTTTTAATAATTTTTATTTCTTCTTGGGAAAAATGTCTATTTAAATCTCTTGCCCTTTTCTTAAATTGGTTGTTTGTCCTTTTATTTTTGAGACTGAAGATTTCTTTATATATGCTGAATATTAGGCCCTTATCAGATAGGTGGTTTCCAAATATTTTCTTCCATTAAGTAGGCTGCTTTTTCGCTTTCTTGAAAAATTACTTTGAAGTGAAAAAGTTTTTAATTTTGAGGAGGTCTCATTTATCTATTTTTTTCTTTCATTGCTTGCACTTTGGGTGTAAAGTTTATAAAATCATTCCCTACAAGATCTTATAGATGCTTCCCTACATTAGCTTCTAGGAGCTTTATGGTCTTGGCTGTTATATTTAGATCTTTGATTCATCTTGAACTAATTTTTTTATAGGGTGTGAGATGGTGATCCTCTCACTTTTTTTTTGGATATGGATATCCAGTTCTCCCAACACTATTTGTTGAAGAGGCCATTCTGTTCCAGTTGAGTTGGCTTAGTGGCCTTGTTGAATTTCAGTTGGCTGCATATGCGAAGATCTGTATCAGAACACTCAATTCAGTTCCATAGGTCAGTATGTCTATCCTTGTACCAATACCATGGAGTATTGAACACTGTAGCTTTGTATTATGCTTTAAAGTCAGGTAGCATGATTCCTACAATTTCATTTTTCCTTTTCAAGATGTTTTTGTCTATTCAGGGCCCATTACTCTTCCAAATAAATTTGATAATTGTCTTTCCCAGTTCAATAAAAAAAATGCTGTTGGAACTGTTATTGAGATTGTGCTGAAATTTGTAAATCAATTTGGCTAGGATAGACATCGTAATGATATTTAATCTTCCAATCTATGAACAAGGAATATTCTTCCATTTACTTAAGTCTTCTTTGATTTCCTTTAACAATGTTTTATAGTTTTCCGTGTAAAATCCCTTTACATCCTTAGTTAAGTTTATTCCTAGATATTTGCTTCTTTTAGTTGCTATTGTATGTGAAAAAAATTTTTTTTTATTTCCTCCTCAGATTGCTCATTATTATTGTAAATAAATGCTACTGATTTTTGCATGTTGATCTTATATCCCATCATTTTACTGAACTCATTTATCAGCTCTAGAAGTTTTGTTATAGATTTTTTTTTGGTACTTTCTACATATAGGATCATGTTATCTGCAAATAATGGAAGTTTTACTGCTTTCTTTCCAATTTAGATGCCTTTTATTCACTTTTTTGCCTACATGCTAGAGGAAGTACTTCTAATACAATATTAGGAAATTTTTGGCCATTATTTCCTCAAACACTCCTACTGCCCCCTTTCCCTTCTCTTCTCCCTCTGGGATGTCCATAATGCATATGTTTGTGCGTTTCATGGTACTATTCAATTCCCTGAGTCTCTGCTGAATTTTTTCTATCTTTTTATCTATCTGTTCTATTATCTCTGTGATTTTGGGTGTCCTATATTTGATATCATTAATTCTTTCCTCTGCCTGTTCAAATCTGCTGTTATGTGCTTCTAGTGTATTTTTAATTTCTTTCACTGTGCCTTTCATTACTGTAATATCTGTTATCTTTCTATGTATGTTTGCAATTCTTCTCTATGTTCCCCAGTGTCTTCTTTTTTTTAATTTATTGAACTATATCACTCATACATGAACATACATAAACAATAAGTATACAGCAATAGTTGTGAACTTACAGAACAAACATACATAACATCATACAGGACTCTCATACCTCACCCTACCATGAATACCTTCCATTGTTGTTAAACATTTTTAACTAATGATTAAAGAACACCCTCAAAATATTACTACTAACCAAAGTATTTTCCTCCAATCCACCCTATTATAATTATTATTATATCATTTATACATGAACATACATAAACAATAAGTGGATATTAAAAGTTGTGAACTTACAAAGCAAATATTCATAGCATCATACAGGGGTCCCATACATCAATCCTCCACCAGCACCTTGCATAGTCATGAGACATTTGTTACAAATTATGAAAGAATATTGTAAAATCTTACTCCTATTTATAGTCCTTATCTTACATTTGGTGTATTTTCCCCCCAACCCACCCTACTATTATTTTTAAAATATATTTTTATGACAGAAGTTGTAAACTTACAAAACAATCATGCAAATGTGCAGAATTCCCAAACAACACCCCTCTATCAACATACTACACTGTGGTGGAACATTTGTTACAGATTATGAGATAATATCATCTGATTATTACAAGGTTCACAGCATACATTTGGCACATATTTTACATACTCCCCCATTATCAACACAGTACATCTTTGGCATAGATGCAAGAATATTACATTATTATTGTTAACCACAGTCCATAGGTCACTCCAGTTATATTTTTCCCATGCTTCTCCACATTCCCATCAACCTGCAATAGTGATGTACATCTGCTCTAGCTCACAAAGGACACTCTTGCATCTGTACCATCAACTGCAATTCTCATCCACCTCTGGGTTTACTGTACTATTCAGTCCTTAGATTATTCTCTAGCTTTCTTTCAATTGGCATTTACATCCCTAGGCTGTCATGTTCAGCCACATTCCTATTTATAAACCAGCCGTTACTCACTATAATGTGTTAAAATCAACTCTGTACATTTCCACACTTTTACAGTAAAGCTAATTAAAACTTCCAAATACATTAAATATCAGTAGTCCATCTCAGTCCTCCTCTTATCTCCTTTAAGAATCCACCACCTACCACCGTCATGAAGATATATTCCTACATTTTCTTCTAGAAACTATATGATTCTTGCTTTTATATTTAGGTTTTTTATTTATTTTGAGTTAATTTTTGTATAGGGTTTGAGATAGGGGTCTTCTTTCCTCCTTTTGCTATGGATATCCAGCTCTCTCAGCACCATTTGTTGAATGAACTGTTCTGCCAGAGCTGGGTGGGTTTGATAGTCTAGTCAAAAAATCACTTGACCATAGATGTGAGGGTCTGTATCTGAACCATCAGTTTGGTTCCTTTGGTCTATGTGTCTGCCTTTATGCCAGTACCACTGTAGTTAGATAATACGACTTAATGTCAAGAAATGAGAGTCTTCCAACTTCGCTTTTCCTTCTAAAATGTTTCTGCTAATCAGGACCCCTTACCCTTTCAAATAAATTTGATAATCATGTTTTCCATTTATTTAAAAACTGCTGGTGGAATTTTTTTTATTGGGATTACATTGAATCTGTACATCAATTTGAGTAGAATTGACATATCATTATAAATATAATGATAATATATTTAAATATAATATAAATATAATGATATTTAGGCTTCCACTCCATGATCATGGAAAGTTCTTCCAATTATTTAGGTCTTTTTAAAATTTCTTTTAACAATGAGTTGTAGTTTTCTGAATACAAGGGCTTTACATTGTTGGTTAAGTTTATTCCAGAATATTTGGATTTTATCTGTCATATTTTATTTTCACCACTCTTTTGACACTTTTAGTTACTTTTATTGATACAATCTTCATTTCTAGACTCTTTTCCAGGCCTCTTTTGCCTGTCTTTTCTATTCAGGCTGTAGCACACCCTTTAGTATTTCCTGCAAAGCCTGTCTTACAAACTCTCTCAGTTTCTGTTTATCTGTGAATATTCTAAACTAGCCCTCATTTTTGAAAGACAATCTTGCCAGATATAAGATTCTTGGCTGGAAGTTTTTCTCTTGCAGCATCTTAAATATATCATGCCATTGTCTTCTTGCCTCCTTGGTTTCTGGTGAGATATCAGCACTTAATCTTATTGGGTATCTCTTATATATTATGCATTGCTTTTCTTTTGCTGCTCTCAGAATTCTCTTTGTCTTTGGCATTTGACATTCTGATTAGTATGTGTCTCAGAGTTTATCTATTTGGATTTTTTTGGATGGGAGTATGTTGTGCTTCTTGGACATGGATATCTATGTCCTTCAATAGGGTTGGGAAATTTTCTACTATTATTTCTTCAAATATGCCTTCTGCCCCTTTTACCTTCTCTTCTCCTTCTGGGACACCCATGAAATGTATGTTTGCATGTCTCTTGCTGTCATTTAGTTTCCTGAGACCTTGTTCAAGTTTTTCCAATCTTTTCATCATCTGTTCTTTTTTATATTCACTTTCAGAGGCTATTTCTTCCAGCTCACCAATCCTTTCTTCTGCCTCCTCAAATCTGCTATTATATGATTCCAGTGTATTTTTAATTTCATTTATTGCACCTTTCATTCCCATAAGACCTGCTATTTTTCTATGTATGCTTTCAATTTCTTCTTTGTGCTCATCCAATGTTTTCTTAATATCCTTAATTTCTTTAGCCATCTCATTGAATTTATTAAGGAGATTTCTTTGAACATCTATGATCAGTTGTCTCAACTCCTTTATGTCACATGGAGGCTTATCTTGTTCCTTTAACTGGGACATATCTTCCTGTTTCTTGGTGTGGATTGTAATTTTTTGTTGGTGTCATGGCATCTGGCTTACTAGAGTATTTATTCTGGGTGCAGTTTTTCTCTTTAGCTTAGGGTTTCCTGCTCTTTCTCCCTTGCTGGTTGTATAGTAGGAGCCAAGGATGTAGTTGGTGCTATAAGCTGTGGAGGCTCAAACTGCACCCATTACCTCAAAGACCAATGAAGATGAGCATCAGCCTCCACAGCCTGGCCTGTAATTTCTTGAGAGGCTGGTGCACCTCTCCCCAGCTTCCTCCCTGCCTGAGGTGGGCCTGGGGCTTAAGCAAGAGCTGCAATCTCATCTAGACGGAAAGAAGCCGGTCCCTATCAGCACTGTGATTTTCAGTCAGTCCTGCTTCCCCTCGTGTCTGGTGTGGAGTTAAGATGGTGGCTACCAGCCTCTTTCTGACTTGGACAGGCTCAAACTTTAGCTGTTTTTAGCATTATACTTTAGTCCACCGAATTTACTAATCAGTAGCTAAAGTTGGTGCCCAACCATTTCTTCCTCCCCCATTTTTGGGAAGTGAAGCTTCCAATTCCAGCCAGTGAACAGCTACTGTGGCTTATGCCTCCAGTGGAGGATGGGCACCAACTTCTGTGGCATGGAGTGCTCTACTTATGAATCTTCTCTTCAGATGGGCAGTTCCCACCTTCCATTCTTTCAAGGATGTTGCAGGATGCACTTCTGGTCTCCTGAAGCCCCTAAACATGTGCTCTAGATAGCTCTAGGTGATTCCCAACTGCCCCGTAGCAGGAGCTGATTCTAGGAGCTTTTTACTCCGCTGCCATCTTGCTGGTTGCTCCCCAGTGTCTTCTTGATATCCTTTAGCTCTTCCTTCATTTCATTGAGTTGATTAAAGATATTTGGACATCTTTGATTAGTTGTTCAACTTGGTGCATCTCCTCCTGCTTTTTAGTTTTTTCATCAGACTGGACCATGGCTTCTTGTTTCTTAGTATGCATTGTAATGTTTGCTGGTGTCTAGGTATCTATTTATATTGATGGGGTTATTCGGATGTTTAGATTCTCTTTCTGGGCTAGGGTGTTGTAAAACAACGTGGAGTTTGACGGTGCCGGGAACGATCCAGAGAGATTGGGATCAGGGGACCTCACTCCATGTGGAATGCAGGCAAATTTATTTAGGTTGAAGCTGCTTTATATACTACAAAGCTGATAACAAAATTAGGGAGTTCTTCACTAGGTTCTCAGCTTGGTGCGTGAGAACGCTACCTGTCTGTGAGT
>JAQZBX010085331.1:0-13142 GCA_029593785.1 Cabassous unicinctus
GGAATTCAGAATTCAGCCCAGGTTAACGAAAGTGGTCAGATAAACCACAAGTGTTCTATGCTAAGCCCTTTAATCTCAGTGTCCCTCTTCTGTTCCATCACCATCAGATGGGGTTGCCAGCTCCAAGTTGCCAGGGAACCATGCTGCCTGGCATGGGATTTGGCAGCTCCTGGAATTCTGGGTGCAGGGGAAGCCCTTGTCAACCCTTCATCTCTTGATTTCCCTGTGGGGCAGACCCCCTGTGGTACTTGCCTTCACAGCAACTTGCCCTCCTCTGGCTGATTCATGGAGTCCCTGAGGGTCCCCGCTTGAGTCCAGCCCTTATCTTCACACCTGGGTCCCAGTGAAAGGCAGCTCTTAAGCCTTTCCTCCACTGCACTTTCACTGTGTTTCTGTCTCAACTCTTCTCCAGTGCTAAGGCAGGATAGAATTCAAAATACACTCCTGCCTTTCCCCTCTTCCTGCCCCTGGCTAGTTTTCTATTCCCATTGGCATGTGAAATTTACTCCAGCTGAGGCAGTAGGGGCAGAGATTTTAATACCTTGGAGCAGCTGTATGTCGACATTGTTCTGAAAAGCAGGTACTGCCATCCGGGTAGTACACTATGCCCTGTTTCTTTTTCTCTGTTAGCACCCTTAGGGGAGAGAGAGACTGAATTTCTGCCGGTAGCTCCCCCCACACTGCACTCACCTCTCTGCCTGTGTGCCTATTGGCTGCTCTGTCTAAAATGCCCTCCACTTCCTTCCCTTGACTAAATCCTACCATCTCCTAGGACATCTGGTATCCCTTTCCCCATAAAGCTTCACAAGCCTGGACTGGCCCCCAAGAGGGTTAGGTAGTAAGGGGATTCTTTTAGCTGTTCCCATAACCTCTAGGCACTCACCACAGTGCACTGTAGTTCTGCCTGTCTCCCCACAGATGGTAACTGGGAAGCAAGTTTTAGTCACCTTTTGCCTCCACAGCCCATCACAGTGCTTGACACATAGAACGCTTAATATGTGCCTGTTAAATGAATGAATTGCCACTAAGTAGAAGTTACTGTGCTCATGGGTAGGTCATTAGACCGTGGTAAGCCTGGGCCTAGATGTGTTTTATTGGAAGCCTCCAAATTATATAGAAGTGAAGGCAGGTCTGTCACTAGCCCATATGGTATGTTTATATGAATTAAAAGGTACCCCTTCCTCAAACTATTTTACTACCATCTCCTGAAGAGTTTCTTTAATAAAAAAATATAGAAATTTACAAATACCAGAAATGTGAATAGTGATTTCTAGAGTTGGAAGCATGGAACCCACACAACCATATGTGCTGACCCTTTTAATTAAGGGACTGTGCAGAACCCAGAGTCCAGAGTGTGGGTAGTGATGGGAGAAGGTAGTAGAAACAAAGTATATTAGTTAGAGAAGGGATCCAGCATGGATGACAAGCTGGGAAGAAGGACCAGAAGCAAATATTGAAAGACAGTGTGGAGATATTAGGAAGTTGGAAGACGAGACCAGGGAATCATAGATCTAGAGTGCAAGTGAGAGGACAGTCCTAGAAGAATATCCAGGGCCTGGTGCAATTGGCCGCACTCTATTCTCTCTCCTGGACTGGTGTGTGGTATGGGAAGGCCAACGTGTACAAAGGGCCAGGGACAAAGTGTGCACCAAAGAAATGCTATCAGGGCTTGTATTCCCTTCAATCCATACCACATGAGCAAATACCTATTCAGTTGAACACAAAGAAGTCCTCCTATCCCAAGAGTTCTTCCATCCCATTGTCCCTGAAGCATTGTGATTTTATCTTCCATGGAGAGATACCGCATCTCCACTAATAGCTGTTTAAAAGTCAAGCACATGGCAAAGCACAGGCACGTGTCCCAGAACAGGCTGAATTCAGATGAGAGGAGGCAGATCCAGGGTACAGAAGCCTGGCAGGGGCATCTCTAGGTCACTGCAGTTTAGACGTCAATCAGGTAAGGCTCAGGGGCTTCCAAGGGTTGACCTCAGTCTACTGCAGGGCCTCAGCCTCAGTGAAGAGGAACAGCTGGGAGGCTGGTCACTCAGCCAACCAAACCAGAGCTCAGGCCTCAGCTCTAGTCTCAGCGGGAGCCAAGTGACAGGGCCTGTCAATTTACATGGACAACTTCCGTTTTTCATCTTGAGCTCAGAGCCCTCTTTTCCACTTTTAGCTCTTTAAAATATATGATAATTGTAATAAAACTGCACATTTACTAAACTGATAGAAAGTCACTGAACCAGTGCTTTACATGTAATAGCTCCTACATTCCCAATAAACCCAGTAAGGGAGGTGCTGCTATTATCTCCACTTTACAAATGAGGAGACGGAAGCATTGAGAGATTAAGTAATTTGCCAAAGGCTACCAGGTAACCTTCATGGAGCTGGGACTGAAACAGCAGTCTTCTACTCCTAGAGCCTATATTCCCTACCAATGCACCATCAAGACTTCCAAATAAATTCTGGTGATTTAGATCTAATCATGATGTTCTATATTACATATATCTTCTATTTTAAGGTGTTTTTAAAAATCTTATTTTAGTATTAAAGATAGGGAATTGATGGATTACTTGATAGATTAGCTGATTTCTAAGTCTGTGTATTTCATGACCAGAGACTTGATGGTGTTTAGAATTTATATTAAGTACTTGTTCAAATCAGAGGTGTGGTGGCTTGGAACTATGTACCTCAGAAAAATGTGTCCTTAAACTTAATCCATTCCTGGGTGTGAACCCTTATAAATAGAATTTTGGATGAGGTGTGGACCAATTGAGTCAGAATGGGTCTTAATCCTATTACTGCAAGGCTTATAGGGAAGGCCAGGGGGAAATAGAGAGAGAGAGAAAGAGAGAGAGAGAGAGGGCACAAGAGGCACAGGGAGCAGCCAGAAGCAACCTGGAAGAGAACAGAGAAGCCAGGGGAGGCAACCATGTACATTGCCATGTGAGAGAAAGGTAAAGGTCCAAGGATTGTCAACAGCCAGCCCCAGAATTATGCAGTCTTCTGGGAGAAAGAATAACCTTGATGATGCCTTGATTTTGGATTTCTCCTAGCCTCAAAATCATGAGCCAATAAATTCCCATTGTTTAAGCCAACCCACTGCATGGTATTTGTTTTAGCAGCCGGGAAACTAAAACAAGAGGTAACTCCCATCTCAAAGCCAAGACTAATTTTCAGTTACTTAAAAAATAGGCCATATAGTAGAAATTCCAGAACACCAAGAGACTCAGGGACCAGTCAAAGAGTTATTTGCTATCCTTTAATTCTTTACTTTCTTCAGTATTAGCACATTGTATATTGGTAGTTTATCACTGCATAATAAATCATCTGATCAGTTTGTGGCTTCAAACAACACAGTAATTATTATCTCACAGTTTTTGTCTCAAGTATCTAAGTGTGGCTTATTTGGGTGCCTCTGGCTAAAGGTCTCTCCCATGGCTGCAGTCATCCTGCTGGCTGGGTCTGTGTTCTCATCCAAATGCTCGGCTGGGGGAATTTGTTGGCAGCATTTAGTTTCTCACAAGTGGTTGACCTGAGGGCCCCTTGGCTGGAGACCTCCCTTGGTTCCTTGCCATGTGGGCCTCTCAGTTGGTCAGGTCACAGCATGGCAGTGGAGTCCTTGGGGTGAGAGAGAGGGAGTGAGAGCACCCAAGAAAGGTGCCACAGTCTTTTCGTAGCCTGATCTTGGATTTGATAGTCTTTCACTTCTGCCACGTTCTATTGGCTAGAAGTGAGTAACTAAACCTAGTGCACACGCCAGGAGAGGGCATTACAGAAGAGTGTGAATACCAGCAGGTGGGAATCATTGGGGGCCATCTTAGAGGCTGCCCACCACGTGTTGGCTTTACTCTCTGCTCATGAGATATTTTTTTTTTTTTTTCCTGATCCTACTTCTGAGATATTTTAGAGGAGCCTGACACAGAGGGTTTGGCATGCCACTAGGCATCTGGTTCTGGGGAGAAGTGTTCTACTTCCGTTTTTAATCCGTCTCAGGCAGAAATGGTTGGCAGTGATCACATGTGACATGCTTTAGCCAAAATTCAGCAATAAACTAGACGTTCCTTAGTTGTCATTTGGTTTTAATGTTGCAGAAGAGATGTTAAGAGTGATCAAAATTTGTTGCTTTGTATTCCTGAACTTGGAGATGTTTTCCCCTTTTGTGCTTTAAAAATATTATCATGCATTTTTTTTCATTGGTTTTCCTATGAACCATTTCCTGTGAACTATGAAGCTATGAACCATTGCAATATGCTTACACAGGCCTTTCCTCATCTCAATGAAACTTTTTTCTTTTATATCTCTGATTGTTGCTACTTTTCTTTTGTTTCATTCTCTCCTTTCAGGAATGCCATTCAGCATCATCTTGGCTTTATGATTTTGATCCTCTGTGGCTCTTATCTCCTTCTTCCTGTTTAATTTTTCCCTTTGCATTCTAAGAAAACTTCTATACCCACCACCACATCACTGATTAATGTTCTTTCACCATTGATTCTGCCCTACCTTTAATGTAGATTTTAATTCTAATAATGTGATTTAGTGTCCCTGCAATTCTTTTTTTTTAAATTTATCATCACCCTTTAATCTTTTCTTCACAATCTGTTCTTTCCTCAAGATTATTCGATCCTAGTCACCAAATATCCTCCTTTTTATATATACATATATCCTTATATAGCCAAGATAATAAGTCTTATCTTCTTATCCTCCATTAAGGAGGCCAAACGGTTTCTTGAAATTTCTTCTGGGTCCTGAAATACCTAATGTTATTAATATTAAGTGTGCTATTCCTCTTTATCTTTTGGATGCTGCTTCTTCCTTTTACTGTAAGATCTTTTCTTCATGCTGGGTTTTCTTTTACTCCTCTTCAAGCAAGGTATTTTTCAATAGACAAGGTAACTAGATTGTCCTTTACACACTCTGAGATTGAATCCTTTCTTAGTTGTGCACTTGGAGTTTTCATTTTCTAATAGGCTTAAATGATAGCATGCTTCTTTTCTACTGAAGGAACAACTTGCTTCTGTCCTGACTTCTTATTTCTCTGCTCTGACTTCTTATTTCTCTGGTTTGAAAAATTGATTTAAATCATGAAAAACTAAAACCTAAATGGCTGGTGGTATTCCCTCTGCCTACTAAGTCCTTTCTTCCCAGTTTGTTTTGAAAAAGCGTCCTGGCCTTTCAAGAGTCAGCTCTAGCTTCCTCTCCATGAAGGGGAGATTTGATAATTCCACCTTTGTGCCTTGTTGTGCCCCAGGCATGAATCAGTCTTAGCACCTCTACCTCCTTATTACTTTGATTTGCTCATGGCTGGGCAGAGGAGGTTTCTGGTTTACCTTGGTATCCTCAGAGTCTGACACAGTGCCTTGCACATATTGAATCATGAAAAAAAAGGTTGCTGATTCAAGGAGTCCTTGGATTTACAAGTGCATTGCCTCTTGATTCCTAGTAAAATAAAAAGAACCATGAATGGGACACTACTTTCTCTCTTCTTCAGTTCTTTTGTTTCTCTTAAGGATTTATAACCAAGTTCTTGAGCTTATTATTTTTTTGCTCAAATAAAAACCACTTAACCTATTAAAAAATCACAAACTTCATTGTTATTTTATTGTCCATTACCTCCACTCTGAAAGTTGGGTACATATACCATTTTATTGGGAGCCATGGCTTAAACATGGCAGCTTACTCTTGGATGAAACATTCCTTGACTGTATTTAAAAAGTGGAATTTAATCACTCACCTCTATTTTCCTCCCTTCTAGCTCCCAGGCCACTCCCTTCCATAATTGTTTATGGTTTAAACAATCAGAATAATCTGGGAGTTGCCTGGTCAGTTGCATGGAGTTGTAATCCTGCTCCTGACAGACTGTAACCATTTCCCCTTGGGTGTTTCACCTTTAACCTCTGAGAATCAGGTTGGCCCAGTTCACTGGATTGTTACATATGAAATCAGCATGTTAAATAACAGAAAAGTAGTGTTATTTTTCCCTTCCTGGATGCTAATTTTAGTTTCTGTGGAAATGATTTACTAACAGTATTATGGACTCCTCTGTGACACAGTAGCAAGTACACATCAGCTGTTAAGAAACAAAGATCTTGCTTTCCTACTGGAGACATATGGTTAAAACCACAACAACAACAAAAAAATTTTTTTTTAAAAGCACTGAAAAGGATTATTTTGCAAACACAGAAAGAATTCAAGAGAATTAGTTCTAAGTAATAAATCACTCACTTTCCCATGAGGTATCAATATCTCAAACACTGAATAGCATTGATCTGATTTTTTGTGTGTGAAAAATTGATGTTAAATTAAGATACTAGTTACTTTAGCAACAGGGAGATGGATAGAGTACATTAGGAAGTGAGAAATAGTCTTTTGGTGTTGTCACTTATGAGAATGAAAAGTATAAGAAGAACTCAGGCAAAAAATATATATATATTTCTAATTGCAGTGCAACCCACAAGCTTGCACGTCCTATAATGAGAAAGCTCCTTGTTAGCTGCCAAAATCTGCCATCCAATCTGTCTGGTGGTTGATTTCGTTATTACATTTTGATGTGCCCTTGACAAGCTTTAGCACACAAAAACTCAACACCTCCTCCCGAACCCCTCCAGTACCAAAAAGATCATGGAGGGAAGACAAAAGGCTTGTGCTTGGCTTTTTATTATTCACAAAGCTGGAATGTTTATAAACAGAACAGAGTGTAAGGAGAGCAAATGCTCAACCACATCAAGCCGCTCCCTTGTCTTCCAGTGCATCATGTGCTTTGTACACACAAAGACCCAAACTAAGTGCCTGAAAAGAGTCCCTAGGGGGTTTAAAAATGTGCACAAACAACTCTCTTTTCTTTTGATACATATGATACATTGTTCTACCACTTTGGAGCTGCAGCATCTGGTGTTTTTGAAATCATCTTTAGATGTCACCCTGATCGCGTTGTAGAGCTCTAGCATCAGCACTGTTCCACTCTCTCAGTCTCCTAATCCATTCTCACAGATTTACTCCCTCACCTGGACTCATGGTGGAGGAAAATAGTTAAGTAAGGAGGGATTCAATGTTATTATTAATTTCATGAAATACATTATAAACCTCAGAAAAGCTTATGGAACTGGCGATTAAAACAACCAATCTCATGGTGCCTTTGCAAATGGTTATATCCTCTCTTCCTCTCTCTCTTTCCCATTCACTGGTGTTAATGTGATATAAATGTTCTGGCTGAGTTTCACTTGGAAGGTCATAACCTGCTCCTCCAGAGTAAAATGTTGCTTTAGCATCATCCCTAGATACATTAAACTTCTTCATTGTAAAGCAGAATTCTTTCCTATGCTCTGGGCAAAGTACTAGTTTGCGAGCTTGTCCATTGACAACCCCATATGTTAGAAAGGGATCTGTTACATCCAGGATGTACTCTAACCCCAGAGCTTTCAATTATCCTGATTATGGTGGTGCAAGATAGTAGAAATATACTATGACCGACTTTTTTTTTGGAAGGGTGGGGTATGGAATCATAAAGGTTCAAATAATAAAAATACCTCTCAAGATACATTTCATGAGATACTTTTAACTATAACACTATACTTTTAACTTTTCTGAGCTGTTAATGGAGAATACTTTCAAATCCATGTATATGTTTAATTTATTGTATTCTCTCTGCTGTATATATTAGGGTTCTTCAGAGAAACAGAATCAACAGGAGGTATGTATTATAAAGAGGTTTATTATAAGGAATTGACTCACGCAACTATGGGGACGGGCAAATCCAAACTCCATAGGGCAGGCCACAAGCTAGAAACTCCAATAAAGGTGATTCTGAGGTCCATAGTTAGAATTCTCCAGGGGAAGTTGGCTGGAAATTCCAGCAAGAACCAATATTGAAGTTGAGTACTAATTCTTTGATTTCCAAAAGCTTCAGTTCTGGCTTTTAAGACCACCAACTGATTGGATAAGAAGTCTCTCCACAATTGCTGAGTGCAATTTCTTGTGTTGATTGTAGATGTAATCAACTGATTGTAGCTCCAAATCCTATCTCTAAATACCCTCACAGTAAGAAGCAGGCCTGTGCATGACCAAACAGCTGGACACCATTACCTTGCCGAGTTGACACATGAAATTAACCATCACACTGTACTACTGATATTTTAGCTTGTAGGGCACATACAGCTTCCTGTCTCATTTTATTTACCAAAAGTAAATTGCTAAAAATAGAGGAGAAGAGAGAAAGGGACGGGTAGGAGGGTTAACATTTATTGAATACCTGCTATAACCAGACAGTTTCATAAGTGTTAGGTGTTTTACATATGTTGTATAATTTAACTTAATTATCAGAACAAAGATTCAATATAAGAATCATTCCCCTTTCCCAGAAAAGGAAAAGAGAGATTAAGTAACATTTCCAAAGTCACACAGCTAGTAAATTAAAATCTTGGTCATACTTGATGCCAAAACCCATGCTTAGTCTCAAAGCATCATTTTTTAGGAGATAAGATGTCTAAACACATAGATTCAACCCTAAAAAACAGGAACTCCCAGGAAGAATGGGCACCTCAAACGGACATTCAGAAGTTTGCCTTATTTGACCAATAACTGAAGGAAACTACTCATGGATATAGTATTAACAATTCTGGTGGAAATAAGAAGCAAATATATTCACTAGCTAGAGGCGGCCCGTTTGCATTTCAGATCAGCTGGCATTCCTAGGTTGCTCTTTTCTGTTTAAAAAATGTAATTAAACCGACTGTCCTAAGAAAACTCTTCCTTCTGTTCCACATGTAACCAATTCCAGATGTGAATCTGCTTCCCTACAATAATTGGTTCGTGTTCTACTTTGACTGGCTTGACCTTTCTTAAAACCTCCTCCTCTCTCAAGCTCATTTAGATGCTAGTTTCCAGACTGAAATCAAATTTGGGCCCTAAAATGAGGAATGTTGGCAAACTGAAAATTCCAATTTAATTTACACACTGTTCTCGAAACATTAGAAGTTGAAGGGAAGGAAGGAATGATGATCTCCCAAGGACCAAAGAGCCAACCCCACTCTTTGGTGTGTTCCTGTGGCTTAGCCCCTCTTCCAGGCAAGACCCTCAGCTGCGGCTTTCTTGGCTCCGAGTCATTTTGCTGCAGTTAACATTTAGTTCACACATCATTAGGTGAAGCCCCGGTTACAAAGACGCACTGCTCTTGTCATAGCAGAAGTATGCTTCATGCACCTGCAGTTTGAAGTTTTTGTTGAGGGAATAGACTGAAATGAATGAAAAGATTGAAATCATTTACTTTTTTTGTGTGACTCCACCTGCTGTGGTATATTTTTGTTGGACAGAATAACTAGAGGTGTGTTTATGGCTTTAGGGAAAGGATACATTAGGGGTTACATGGTTTGAGGCTATTTCTTTCTTTAAAGCTTTAAATTAAATTTCCATTAAAAGTTATATATATATATTTATATATATATATATATTTGTGTATATATATATGTATATACACACACACACGTATATACCTGTTGCACATTTTATGTATGTTTGCTGAGTCTTTTTGAGGAAATAATGTCCTTTGTTGTTGTAAGCCTAGGAATAATTTGACATACATAATAGTATGTTGGTGCCATTTCTATGCTGTATTTGACATTGATGATAAGGTCAGTATAAAAGGTAGCCTACCCATTCTTATAAATTTATAGTTATCAGATTTGGCTTTAGCGATCTTTCAGGAGCGCATATTCTATATAATGTACTTAATTAGGCCCTTTTATATTTCGTTAGCAATCCCCATCTAATACCACACTGTATTCAGAACCCTCTCTTTCTCTCATTAAAGCTGGACTTCTGTCTCAGAGTGGAGGGCTGTGTGCCCTGCTTGTGAGTTACCTTTTCCCGGTCCTCTTCAAGCCTATGTCCTCATCTGTTGAGAGCAGAGAAGAGAAACAGCAGAGGCAGATACTTTCTTATGTTACTCTGGCTTCATGTCAGTGGAGGAAGAGGCCCCTGTCTGTTCTCTGATTTAGTCTAGTTCTGTCTGAAGCTCCTGAATATATTTTAGGTGATTAATTTTTGGGGGGAAGGTTTCAAGTTATTCTAGCCCACTTTGATTTGCATACCCTCTTTGGCACTTCTAGCCATACAAGGCTACAACCTTCACTGGCTGAGAAGCTCCCTTTCCTGGCTTGGTGGCTTCTGGATATCTCTATTCCTTTTGTCTGAACTTTCACTTCCATACACTATCACAAAAGCCAAGAAATTTGCATAGATTTTCTTCTGTATTCCGTGAGGATTCTGGGAAACTGGTGTGGTGCAGAGGTTGATCGCCATGTTCTTCTAGGAACACAACTATACGTGTCCCTTCAAGTTCTGTTGGCATGGCTGCTCCAGGGAGGCCCCTACTTCCAGAAGTCTCTAGTAAAGGAACAGTCACTAGCTTCTGTTTATGAATCTACCACACTTTCAGGGGACACATTAGACTTTCTACAGTATACTCTTACCATGATCTGTTCAGGAGTTTTAGTCATCTAATGCTGTATAGCAAATCACCCCAACATTTAGTGGCCAAACCAACAATAATAATTCATTATCTCACAGTTTCTCTGGGTTGGGAGTTTAGGCTGGGTGGTTCTGGTTGGAGGGTCGATGTCAGCACTGCAGTCATATGAAGGCTTGTCTGGAGCTGTAGGATCTGCTCCCAAGATGGCTCACTTGCAAGGCAGCTCAATCGGTATTGGCTGTAAGGAGGTCTCAGTTTCTCTCCAGGTGGGCTTTTCTACAGGGCTGCTTGACTCTCATGGCATGATGTTGGCTCCCCCCAGAATGAGTGCTCCAACAGGCCAGGTCAAAAGCTGCAAGACCTTTTATGACCTCAGCTCAGAAGTCACACAGTGTCCCTTCTATCATATTCTATTAGTCACACAGACCAGCCTTAATTCAATGTTAAAATGGACTACACAAAGATGTGAAGAGCAGGAGGTGAGGATTGTCAGGGCCATCTTAGAGCCTGGTTAGCACAGTGGGCCTTCAGGTTTCTGAAACTTGAAGGAGAAGAGAAAAAGAAGAAGGGGGAGGAGGAGGAGGAGGAGGCAGAGGAGGAGGAGGAGGAAAGGGGAAGCAGCTGGGGAAGAGAAGTCAGTCTACCCTCTTGCATGCAATCCCAGTTTCTACCAGTGACTCATTTGGAGCCCACTGATTCACTTGGCTTTGAGCAGGGGTCACCACCACTCTCCCCTCCTCCTCAGGTACACTGTTCTACTTATGAAGCCAAAAACTCACCTCCCTTTTCTTCTTAGTCTTCTCCTTATATAGACTATGGGGAAAGTGTGAGGTAATGATTGGTACATAGCAGACTCCCTACTTCTTCGTAATTTTTTGAAGAGGTCTTGAGCTCCAATTTATAAGACACATGATAAATGTATATTTGTTAAACTAACTGTAGCTGCCAAACCCAATAAACTAGAAATGTTAGTGGCGTAATTCAACATAAGTTTCTATTTTTCTCACATAAAGTCTCCTAACCAAGGGCATGGTGGAGTTGCTCTGTATAAGCATTCAGGTTGACAGAAGCACTGTCATTTTCAACATGAAGTTCCCAATGTCACTCTGACCTTGACATCCAGCCAGTGAAAGGTGTAAGAGAGCATGGGAGATTGCATAAGGAGTGTTTATGGACCAGGCCTAAAGTGGCATTCATGACTCTTATTCACATTCCATTGTGTAGAACTTAGTCCTATGCCTGGATAGGAGGCAATGGCTGGGAAATATAGTTCCTTTTTGGGCAGCAGCTACCCATTCTACACTAAGAAAGGGAAGCACAAATCTTTGGTAGGCAACTAGCTATCGATGCCATAGTGTGGCATTCACATATGTAACATAGCATACAGGTGAAGCATGACTAGTGAGATGAGCACACCTAAGGGCTATGGGAGTGAGCTCCTCCCCACAGGAATCACACCACATTCCTTGGTCTTTAATGCCTAGTAGCTGCAACAGCTTCTGAGATCCATAGTCACTGAATACACAGACATAACACCAGTCCCATCATTCTTTATATCCTTAGTCACCTTCAGAGCGCCCCCCTTCTGTTTCCTCTACTGCTTACTAACCACCTTAATCTTTTCCCATTTTCCACTCTCCAGTCCTGCACTTTCCAAACCTCTCCATAACCTTTTGTCTTCAGTCAACTTCCCTTCAAACTCAACAGTTTCTTGGAGTTCCATTCACTTTCTTGCTCTAACTGCAACCTGGCTCTCTCATGAGAACACTGTTAATCCCACAGTCCTCTCAAGTAATAGCTGTGTCTTCTTCCAGATTCCACATATCTCAGGCAAGTAGGCCAGCTACCTATCATTATTCTCTATTTTTTTATTCCAAATTTTATTCCAAATTGTGTCTCCTTCTTCCATCTTTGACATGCATTTATTACCTTTAGCCCTCCTTGTTGTCATCTGTCTCTCTAATTTACTGAGGACTTTGAATTTGGATCATTTTTTACCTCTTGACCACTTTTCATATCATTTTTTGGCAACTTCCACATCCAAGCAGATAATTCAAACAATACCCATGCTCCTTGATTCTCTGACCTCTTTGGCATCATTATTTTTGTTCTCTAATCTCACACATTGGCACCTCACTCAGATAGTAATATCTTAGAAATTATAATCACCTGTAATTGTGCCACCTCAGAAAACTTGATTTTATAAGAACAACCAAGTCTGTGACCATTACCTCCTATATGTCTTGCTCTGGCTCTACCTTTCAAAGAACTCTCCCACTGATCTTTAACTATACTACTTTTCAACTGTTTGTCATTTTTATATCCTCACTTACCTGCCTACTGGCCTGGATTCTACTGCTCACCATTATAACCATTTCTTGCAATCTCATGTTCCTTGCACATCTCTCTTTTCATTTTAAAAAACCAGTTGCCTACTTATTCCACACCTATATCTGTGCAGGTGAGCAGTGCTAGTGAAAAAATCTGAATATACATGAAAGATATAGAAAATTGTTCAAACGATCAAGGGATGGGGCATGGTCACGGTGGGTAGACAACTACTCAATGAGGGAATCTGAATTCCCACCCTGGAGAGCTCTACTACATTCCCCAAGGGAGCAGCAACCATCCCCAGAGTGCAGAGGCAGTGTCTGGCAAAAGAGGATGGCCCACTGATGGG
>JAQZBX010085332.1:0-13141 GCA_029593785.1 Cabassous unicinctus
GCCAAACTCAGCATATGAATGCATTATCTTCCTCCCAGTGTGGGACATGACTCCCAGGATAAGCCTCCCTGGCAATGAGGGATTACTACCAAGTGCCAACAGACAATACGACTGGAAAAAGACCTCTAATGAAGGGAGGAAATGTAAAGATAAATGAGTTCATATGGCTAAGAGACTTCAAAGTGAGTTGGGAGGTTATCCCAGAGGTAATGCTTATGCACATCTCAGTAGGACCTCATAGGTTTCCAATGTGGATATCACCCCAAAAAGAGGGCCTCCTGAGGCCTTTGGAGACACCCAGGTCCTATATCAGGGAGGATAGCCCCAGAATTTGGTGCCTCATCTGTGGTCCCTGCTTTGGAATCTGTGCTCCTGAGAGTGACAGAGTTGGACTCAAATATGTCTTCCCTACACATGGTCCATCTGTACCTTCTATTCAAAACTATATGTGGTGCTGGAGTTTGTAGGTGTACTTCCAGAGACTGGAGTCTTTGGGATGTCCATAGCCCAGCTGAGCCCAGAATCTCCGTGGAGCTGCACCTCCTACTCTACCACTCAATGGACTCACCCAGAACACCTGGTGGGGTGATGATGATGGACAACTGTCATCCCAGGGAATGGCGGGAGTCTGCAGCTGCAGGCAGGATAAGCCCATCCATCTCATCCATGGCATATAAGCCCCCTCTTACTTGGAGTTGGAGTGGACATCACCATCCCAGACTCCTCAGTATGGGGGGTAGAGCTATGGACTAGAGTGGACTTATTGGTATTCTGTTATAGACATATTGTGATTCAAGCAGTGGAAGAAATTACAACATTAATGTGGAGCCAGTGGCCACTGGATGCTTTGGGGGCAAGGAGAGGTTAAATCTAAGTATCTTTTTTGGACAAATGTGTATTCAAGTCTTTGGCTCATATTTTAATGAGGTTGTTTGGCTTTTTATTGTTGAGTTGTTGCATGTCTTTATATATTATGAGTATTAAACCCTTATCAGATATGTGATTTCCAAATATTTTCTCCCATTGAGTTGACTGCCTCTTCACCACTTTGACAGTCCTTTGACTTACAAAAGTGTTTAATTTTGAAGTGATCTCATTTATTTAATTTTTCTTTTCTTGTTCGTGCTTTGAGTCTAAGATCCAAGAAACCACTACCTACCATAAGATCTCATAGATATTCCCCTACATTTTCTTCTAGTAGTTTTATGGTCTTAGTTTTTATATTTAGGTCTTTCATGCATTTTGAGTTGATTCTTGTATAGGGAGTCCTCTTTCATTCTTTTGGTGTGGATATCCAGTTTGTCCTTCACCATTTGTTGAAGAGACTGTTTTGTCTCAATTATGTGGACTTGGTACATTTGTCAACAACCAATTGGCTCTAGAGGTGAGGGTCTATTTCTAGGCTCTCAATTATGTATATTCTGTTGACCAATGTGTCTATGATTATGTCAATACCAGGCTGTATTGACCACTGTAGCTTTGTAATATGTTTCAAGGTCAGGAACTGAATGTCCTCCTACATCCCTGTCCATTTTAGGATATTTTTGGCTATTCAGATATCATTCTCTTTTCAAATAAATTGGGCAATTCCCTCTACTATTTAAATAAATTTGATGTTTGGAATTTTGACTGCCATTGCATTGAAACTGTAAATCAGTTTGGGTAGAATTGACATCTTCATGATAATTAGCATCCAATCCATGAACAGGGAATGTCTTTCCATTTATTTAGGTCTCTTTTGATATACTTTAACAGTGTCTTGTAATTTTCTGAGTGTAGGTCCTGTACATCTTTGGTTAAATTGATTCCTAAGTATTTGAGCTATTTTGTTGTTATTGTAAATGGAATTATTTCCTGATTTTCTCCTCATATTGTTCAATACTAGTGTACAGAAACATTACTGATTTTTGCATTTTGATCTTGTATCCTACCACTTTGCTGAACTCGTTTATCAGGTCACATAGCTTTGTCATAGAAATTTCAATATTTTCTAAATATATGTCCAATTGCTCTAGCTGGAACTTCTAGTAAAATGTTGAATAACAGTGGTGACATTGGGTATCCTTATCTTGTTCCTGATATTAGAAGGAAAGCTTTCAACCTTTCCCCATTGAGTATGATGTTGGCTGTTTGTGTTTCATATATGCCTTTTATCATATTGAGTATCTTTTCTTTTGTTTCTATTTTTCAAAGTGTTTACCAAGAAAGGATGCTGGATTTTGTTGAATGCCTTTTCTACAGATGATAGTTTGTTTTTTTCCTTCAATTTGGTAATGTGGTGTATTATGTTAATTGATTTTATTGTGTTGAACCACCCTTGATACCAGAATAAATCTTATTTGGTATTGGTGTATAATTCTTATAATATACTACTGTATTCTATTTGTAAGTATTTTGTTGAGATTTTTTGCATATATGCTCATTAAAGAGATAGGTCTGTAATTTTCTTTTCTTGTAGTGTCTTTATCTGGCATTGGTTTTAGGGTGACGTTGGCTTCATAAAATGTGTTGAGTAATTTTCCCTTCTCTTAAAATTTTTGGAAGAGTTTAAACAGGAATGCTTTTAAATCTTCTGGAAATACTTGGTAGAATTCACATGCCAAACCATCTGGTCCTGGACTTTTCTTTGTTGGGAGATTCTATTTTTAGTTACCAGGGGCCAGGGATTGAACCTGGAACCTCATATGTGGGAATCCAGTGCTCAAACACTGAGCCACATCAGCTCCCCTGAGTTTTTTTTTTTTTTGTGTGTGTGTGTGTCTGTTTGTTTTGTTTTGATTTGTTTGTTGTTTTTCAGGAGGTACCAGGAACTGAATCTGAAGCCTCCCACGTGGGAAGCAGGTGCTCAGCTGTTTGAGCCACATCTGCTCTCTGTTGGGAGATTTTTGATGACTGATTCAACTTCTTTAAATGTGATTGGTTTGTGGAGGTCTTGAATTAGTTCTAAAGTCTGTGTAGTTTGTGTATTTCTAGAAATTTGTCCATTTCATCTAGATTGCCTAATTTGTTGGCATACAGTTTCTCATAATCTCCTCATGAACCTTTGTATTTCTGTGGTGTCCATTGTAACAACCGCCACTTCATTTCTGATTTTATTTATTTGCATCTTCTTTCTTTTTTTCTTTGTTAGTCTAGCTAGGGGGTTGTGAATTTCATTGACCTTCTCAAAGAACTAGATTTTGTTTTAAAGTTTCCCTATTGGTTTTTTCCACCAACTTCATTTATTTATGCTCTAATCTTTATATTTTTTTCCTTTTGGTTGTTTTTGGATTGGTTTGTTGTCTTTTCTCTAGTTCCTCCTGATGTTCATGTTGGTCTTCAAATTTAGCTCTTTCTGCTTTTTTAATATAGGCATTATGGGCTATACATTTCCCTTTAACACTGCCTTTCCTGTATCCCATAAGTTTTGATAAGTTGTATCCTCATTTTCATTTGTCTTGAAATATTTACTAATTTCTCTTACAATTTCTTATTTCATCCACTGAGTAAAAGGAGTGTTTTGTTTAGCCTCCACACATTTGTGAATTTCCCCTTCCTGTCTGTAAATTGATTTCTAGCTTCATTCATTATGCTCTGAGAAGGTGCTTTGTATAATTTCAATCTTTTTATATTTATCGAGTCCTGCTTTGTGATACAACATGTGGTCTGTCCTGGAGAAAGATCCATGAGCACATGAGAAGAATGTATAACCCACCAATTTGTGATGCATTGTTCTGTATATGTCCATTAGGTTTAGCTCATTTATCATATATTTCAGGTTCTTTGTTTCCCTGTTGATCTTCTGTCTAGTTGTTCTAATGATATGAGTGGTGTGTTGAAGTCTCCAGTCATTATTGTAAAAAACATCTATTTCTCCCTTCAGTTTTGACAGGGCTTGTCTCATGCATTTTGGAGCGCCTTTGTTAGGTGCATAGATATTTCTGACTGTTACTTCTTCCTGGTGGATTTCCCCTTTTATTAATATATAATGGCCTTCTGCATCTCTTAAAAGTTTTTTTACATTTAAGATCTGTTTTTTCCCCCAATGTTAGAATAGCTACCCTGCTCTGTTTGGTTACTGTTGTCATGGAATATCTTTTCCCAATAATTCACTTTCATCTGATTTGCATTCATGGATCTAAAGTGATTCTTTTTTAGATAGCATATGGATGGCTCATGTTTTATTTTTGTCATTCTGTCAGTCTATATCTTTTGATTGTGGAGTTTAATCCACTCATATTCAATGATATTACTGCAAGTGCATTATTCGCTTCCGCTATTTTATTCTTTGGCTTTTATATGTCATATCTTATTTTTGCCCATTTTTTACATTTTTGGTTATTCTGTCTGATAGTCTTCCTTTCTGCACTCTTATCCAAGCCTGACTCTCCTGTTTTTCTCTTTTGGGGATTAAGGCTCTTTTTAATGCTTCTTGCTCTTTTTACCCCTTTTTACAAATTCCCTTAGTTTCTGTTTATTTATGAATATTTTAAACTCACCATATTTGAGGGACATTTTTGCTGGATAGAGAATTCTGGGCTGGCAATTTTCTCTTTCAGTATCCTAATGATTTCTTACCACTGTCTTCTCCCCTCTATGATTTCTGATGAGAGATCCACATGAAATCTTACTGGGCATCCCTTGTATGTGATGTTTTGCTTCTCCCTTTCTGCTCTCAGAATTTTGTCTTTACCTTTGTGATTTGACATTCTGAGCAATATATGCTTGAATTAGGACCCTTCATATTTATTATGACAAGAAGCTGTGCTTCTTGGATATGTAAATTCATTTTTTTCATGAGAGTTGGGACATTTTCAACCATTATTTACTTAAATACACTTTCTGCCCCTTTTCTCATTCTCTTCTCCTTTTGAAATGCCCATGATATGTATGTTATTGTGCTTTACATTATCATTCAACTCTCTGAGCCCCTGCTCAAATTTTTTCCATTCTTTTATCTCTCTGTTCTCTCACTTCAATTTCAGCCACTCTGTCTTCTTTATCACTTATTCTTTGTTCTATCATTTTGAGGCTGCTCTTGTACTCCTTTAATGTGCTATTGATCTCACCTTTTGTGATTTCCATTTTCATAAATTCTGTTATTTTTCTTTTTGGGTTTTCAAGCTCTTTTTTGTGCTTGCCCAGTGTCCTCTTAATGTCCTTATCTCTTTAGTCATATTCTTTTTCAACTCATTGATTTGATTTAGGAGATTTATATGAAATTCATTGATTAGTTTTCTCTAATCCTGTGTCTCTTCTGGAACTTTAATATATTCCTTTGCTTGGACTATATTCCATTTTCTTAGTATGTCCTATAATTTTTTGCTGATATCCAGGCATCCGGTTATGATGGTCAGTTTACTCTGATGCTCAATTACTCTGTCTTACATAAGGATTTAGTGATGGGAGGCTGTGTGTTACTGCCATTCTTTGATTCTTATTTCAACTTGTTCTAACTCTTAAGGATTTATCCTCAAATCCTGACACTGGACTCAGTAATAGACTACAGATCCACTTCCACAGGCCTTGGAAGGGAGGTGGTAAAGACCCAAAAAAGCCTCTCTTATTTATTTACTTTTAATTTCCTCATATGCACTTCCTTGGTCCACCTTCTGGGACTGCCCAGCTAAAGGGCTAAAGACCGCCCTCTCAGTTCAAACCCTGGTTTGAATGAGTCACTCTAACACTGACTGCAACAATGTGACAGAGGATAGTGCCTCACAGCTATTCAGAGCCTCACAAATCAAACTTTCTCAGAAGCTCTTACCCAACTTTTGCTGGCAGCCTCCTTCATTTTCTTGGGTAGGAAATAATTCCACTATCCTCTGCATCCTCAAAAAGCAGTCCCAGTCAGTAGGGAGTGTGTTTATGAGAGTTGGATATCTTTTGTCCTTGCTTCCTCCCAGAGCAAACAATGGTGTGGCCCCACCCTCCTGGAAGGTCTCATGGAACACAGCAGACCAAATTTGTTTGCCAAAAGTCACATAAGCCCTAGGCTGCATCCTTCTCTTACCCCTTTCCTGGGGAGTTGGACCCAGTGGGACCCTCTATCCATATCCACTGGCCAAAAGACAAAGAATTCAAAGCTCTCTGTTCTGAAGGTGGGGTATTGGCACTGGCAGCTGCATCTACAGCTTTTACTCCCAGAGTCTTCCCATTGAGTTTCTTCTCCTTTGCCCCTCTCTCTTCTGGGTAGTGTCCAGCCTTTCCCTGTGCACTAAACCTTAAAATATTTTTTTTCAGGTCGTTTCTGCCTGTCATCCAACTATTTTCCTGGGACTGAATTAAATCGTATGTCTCTCTAATCCTCCGTCTTCCAGGATGACTCCAGCTTCTCTTTCTTGCCTAAGGTTTACTGTTGATTGGCTTTGTGTTAAGGATCTTCTTTGATGCTTAATCTACCTTATTTTAAGAACTCTAGAATAGCCCATGTTTAGTTGATTTTAATTTTTCACTCTTCCTCATCTGATTGTTGCCCTGAATATTCAGTACAATTTTTAAGATTGCAATTTTGTGCATTTATTTCATCTCCAGGAGAAAGCTTCCTTTCTTCTGTTCTTTCTCTGGGAATCTTTATCTGTTCTGTTTGTTTTTGTGCAGAATGCTCTCCCCAGCTCCTATCTTTTGTTTAAATTGTCTCACTCACTCAGGGCCCCATTTTCCTTGCATTTTTCAGTTATCAGAACCTCTAGTTTAACCCCTGTTTCTCTCCCTCAGGCTTTTCTATCCCAGTTTCTTCCCCATTATAATATCTGCCCAGGGAGTCAAGTGGGGCCACCCCAAAAAGGTGGGTCACTCCAGGAAAAGTTGTTCTGTGTTTATGTGGAGCAACCTACAGGAATTGGATTGAATGAGTGCATCACTTTCCTGCCATTGCTATATTTTCCTTTTTCCTCATGGGGTCTTTATGCAGATGACATTACCACATGGTTTGTTTTCATCCCTGGGTCTCTGTGGACTTGGGACCAGTTTCTTAGATATGTGTAGAATTCTAATACACTCTTGCAATTGGCTTTAAAATCTGTAGCCACTGTGGAAAGGAGGAATCCTGGCTTCCTTAACTCTGATTTATCCCCAATCTGCAAAGGTCCAAGTAAGTGTAGGGAGTGGGACCAGCATTCTGGAATGGTAGTCTCCTCTCTGTTATTTTTCTTATTCTTGCTTCAGCATTTGTGGATTCTTTCTCCAGTATCTCTTATCTTCCACAATTACACATTATATTTACAAGTGTTTTGTTTTCTTTTGTTTTGTTTTCATGTGGATTTGAATATACCAAGTTTTATTTCCTTGCTTTTACTCTGAAAAACCTCCCAAACTATTTCTTCTAAGGCAGGTCTGCTGAAAACAAATCTTTTGGTTATTGTTTAACTGGGAATGTCTTTATTTTATCTTCTATTTTGGAAGACAGATTTGCTGTTAGTTGTATTTCTAGTTGACAGTTACTCTTCATTTGAGCTGTTTTGATATGTATTGGTTCCACTCAGATACAAGTTGTTAATTTTATTGGAATTCCCTTGTAGAGTATGTGTAAGTTTTGTCTTCTTTCTTTCAGATATTTTCTTGGCTTTTATGACTGTGCATCTGTTTATAGACTTCTTTGCATTTATCCTAATTGTAGTTTGATGTTTCCAGGATTTATAGGTTAGTGTCTTTCAACATAGTTGGGAAGTTTTCAGTAATTATCATTTTTTTTAAACTTTTTAAATTTATTATTTCAATTTATCTCCCTCCCACCCAGATAGTTCTCTGTTTATTCTTTGCTTTACCTTCTCCAGGAAGCATCAGGAACTGAACCAAGGGCCCCCCAGATGGGAATGCCCAACAGCCTGAGCCACATCCACTCCCCATTGGCTGTGGTGTCTGCCACCTTGTGGCATCTCTCATTTAGGTGTTTGCCCTTTGTTGCAGAGTGCAGGCATCTAGCCCTCCTTGTGGCAGGGTGTGGCATCTAGTTCTCATTGTGGTGGGTATGGGCATCTCCTTGTCTTCTTTAGGAGATATCAGGACCTGAATCTGGGACCTCCCCTATGGTAGGTGGATCCAAGTGGTTGAGCCACATCTCCTTCCCAGCCATTATCTTTTTAATCCTTTTTCTGCTCACTTTTTGCTCTCTTTTTCTGGTACTTTCATTATGCATAAGCCATCACACTTCACAATGCCTCACATTTTTCTGAGGACCTGTTCATTTTTCTTTATTCTTTTTTCTCTATCATATTGAGATTGCATAAACTCTACTGATATTTCTTCAGGTTTTCTCTAAGAGGCCCTGGGATTTGAACCTGGGACCTCCCATATGGTAAATGGTAGCTCAACCAGTTGAGCCACACCTGCTTCCCTCTTACTCCCTTTTTGAGGCAATATTTCCATCATCCATCACACCATCCTTTTTTCTTTAATCCTGTTTCCCCCTAATTCCTTGAATAAGTAACATAATGGCTACATAGAAGTATTTTTCATTTAACTATTACTTAAGTCCTGTAAAACAAGCATTTTTATGCTTTCTTTTTTGTCAAGGGTAGAGGTCATACTTACCTGTTTCTTTTTATGCCACGATGTCAGTATGGCATGGCTCTCCTCAATGTCTGGACTTTGTATTTTTCTTTGTTTATTTTTAAAGTAATCTCCTGAATCATTTTACTAAAGTCAATTCTTGCACCTTCCACAGTGTTAAGGCTTCAATGATCCTTCTCTGGGATGTACAATTTTAGGTAATTCCATTTTCACCCTATATTGACAGTGGTTTTGGCAGGGCTTTCTTATACTCTTTCCCCAACCACATGAAGGTATTATGCTGCATTGATTCCAGGTTTATGTTTGTATTGTTTTCAACAATGACCTAAAGCATAGTTACTCTACAGTTTAATCCAATCAGATTCATCTCACCTGAAGAAATTTTCTCGAGCTCTATGTTTGATATTTTTCATATCCTCAGGAAAACTCTTCCAAGCCATCTCCTTCTTTGTTTTCCTCTTACAAATTAGTTGAACAACAGTTTAATCTGTATTTTCAATGAATACATGAATCTCCTCCAAGTTACCTATACCCACCAACCACACTGTTTTTGGGAACATTTGTAGGCTTGAACTTCTCCATTCTGCCGCAAAAGTAGCCAGTTCCTTTGAGAAGAGATGAGTAGCTAGCCGTTTTAGAGCTTTCTTCTCCACATAAGCAAGATCTCTGGATCAGGCTCTAGAGCTGTGGTTGTGGACAATGGAAAACTTCTCTATGAGTGGCACTCCTGATTTTGGAACTAAGCACTCAATGGAGGGAGGGAAGTAGACTGAAATCTTGACAGCTTACTTCTCTTGGCATGGGCCACCACTTTCTGAGCATGCACAGTGGCAATCAGGTTACAACGAATCTCAATGGCATCCATACCAAAAGTACAGTTTGTGTTCCACAAGTAGGAGCTAGGTGAAGACAGAAGTATTCACCTCTCTGCCACACTACTCCTGAAATTAGCCTTGGCAATAGATAGCTGCAGAAATGGATGAGAATTATTGATTATCTGCTCCTTCAGGTGAGAAAGCATTCTGATTTGGGGCCAGGGAGAGGGGTAGACTTGAGTGGTTTTCTACAGCAGTCTAGAGTGGAAGAGGAAATAGTCTTAGTTCAAATACTACAGACACCCCCTTTTCTTTCCAAAATTTCTAAGATAGCTATACAATTGGATTTGATATTCCATAGTGTAACCGTTGGCCAATTTGATGTAATTATGAATTCCAAAAATATAATTGGATCATGCTTGTAAAATGATCTGTTAATCTGGGCATGATTAGGTTATGATTAGGGTGTTGAGCCCCACCCCTTGGTGGGTGGGGAATCAAATATAAAAGGCATGGCAAGAACAGTTTTGAGAAGCAGTCTTTTGAGAAGCAGCTTTGATGTTGGAAAGAAGGCCCCAGAAGAAGAGAAGGGAACTGTTTGCCTGATCACCTACAGCTGACCTTGTGGAGGAAACAGGCGCTAAGCCTGGAGAGAAATGCAGCCCCAGGAAGAGAGGAACCCAAGAAGCCTGAACCCTGGGCAAATGTCGGCAGCTGTCTTGCTCCAACACGTGACAATGGACTTTGGTGAGGGAAGAAACTTATGCTTTATGGCCTGGTAACCGTGGACTTCTACCCCAAATAAATACCCTTTATAGAGATCAACCCATTTTTGATATTTCACATTAGCACCCCTTTGGCTGACTAATACACATAGAAAGTTATTGAGTTCAGATGGGAGATTATTCAAAGCAGATTAGTTCAGATTCTCAGACCAGACCCTAACTACCTTCTGCTAATTTCCTGTGGATGATTTCCTGTGAAATAAATGACTAGGTCATCATTTAATGATGGAATCTGTTACCTTTCCCCCAAATCCACTATCTGAATATATTCACTATATTCAAATGAAGAATCTGACAGCTAGTTCCTTTAAAGGTACTTTAAAGATTCAGTTTTCGTCTAGGTTCAGGCTTGTTTCCATTAAAATTTTCTTTAATTATCCCACCCATAGGATATAGGTTTAAAGCTGCAGAGTATCAGGAAACTGCACAATGTGGGTCAAAATCTGACCTTACTTTCATAATCATGTAAACACTAATTTGATTATCATTTACATAGAAGAATACACTTTTATTTTGTTCCTTGGGGGTGTCCAAATCAAAGAGATGCTATGCTTAGAGTTCATGTTAAATTGTTGAAGTGGAAAGATAAAGACCAACGCCCAGCAGAAGGTGGTTTTAAGTAAAAAACTAGGGTGTTATGGGCACAGCACACACATAAGTCAACATTCTACTCTTTTTTCAGGTTTTATAATTAATATTCCAGTTAAATGGTTCATTCTCACCCTCTCAGTTGCTTTCCATTAGCAACACTCAGTCTAATTTTACACACCTGCAGCAGTAGATTGGTTAAGTAATTCCATATGTCTTTTCAACTCTAAAAACAGGAAGTTGGAATTAAATCAACAGATCTCAAAAAAGAAACTTAAGAAGTGTGGGGAAATGATTTGAGGAAGGGGCAGTCTTTAACCAGGTTGTGACTCTACAATCTGATCTCATGATTATTTTAAAAAATAAAGTGAAAGTGCTAGTGTGGGATATTGGTTTTATTCTTAGCATGTTACTTGGTTCACAAAATAACTTTCAGTAGCCTTCTGAGTCATATTTCATTTTACTTTTCTTTATATAGAGACTGTGGAAGAGAGAAAAAGGGATCTCAGGACATATTTCTGACCTTCAGATGAGGGCCAGTGAAACATGGGGACCAAACTCATGCAGACCAACTCCAAAGAAATTTAGTTAAAACTTAAAGAGTGGGCAGATGTATTCCAGCTCATGTCCATTCCTCATAATATTATATCATGGAAAGGAAGGATATAGGTCACACTTGTGATGTCAATTATGGTATACAAAAATTGCAGGAGGAAATTACAAATGTTTCTGTTATCACTTTTCATTTGATTCAAACTCTTGCCTACTACATGCACCATAAGAGGGAAAGACTTTTTGGAATACACAGAGGGTTAAGTCTCTCAAAATAAATCATGCTATGCAAGTCTCATTAACTTGTTAATATAATTCTCTGGGGACTCTTTTCACCTATCACTTTAGCAAATAACATGGTAATTTAAAAAAATGAAACCCACATGCTTTGATATCCATCGGTAAATGTGTCAATCTCTGAGTTATATAGTGCCCCCTGTTCTGCATTCTTAGACTTATTTTTAACATAAGTCAGCTCTATTCCTGCATGATGGGCAATAGGAATTAACATTCAAAGACATCCCTGGATTGAGCCATATGGAATAAGGGATGATCTGAACATCATAATAATTTCATTGTAGTGACCCCAGAATTTCAGCCAGGGATTGTCCAGATGTGTATGGAGAGAGGGGCAGAGCATAAGAGTGGGATATTATATTCATTCTCTTTTACTGATCCCCCATTTCCAACTTTTCCATACTGACCCTCCTTAGGAGGCTGCTCTGACCCAACCCCACCCAGGTCTCAGACACAAACTCAGGTCTCCTGCTTCCCATCCACATCCATCTTCTCTGAAATTGGTGCAGCTAAAGAAATAGCAGGAAAACACTAACCTAACCTCTCTTGTTTTTTTGAAGGAAATGACAATATTCATATCTCATAGAAAGTGACAACAGAATGTGCATAACCACCAACTGCAACATTGCAAGCTCAGTAACCATAATAAATTATGGATATCCAAGAAAGCCTTCTGTCCTCTGGTTGACAAAGGGAATAGAAGTGAGGATTTTAAAGACAGCACTATACAGCAGAATATGTGTGCAGAACACAAGAGCACAGAGTGAAAGCCTCAAGTGCCACATGCCTGATATTTCATGGATTGAATTTTTAAAAGTTTTAAAAAACAAAACAACAATAAAAATACAGGTTGACTTTTTCAATCCTAAATGGAAATGAAAGAGTGTGGAGAACAAAAGATGATGAACACTTGAGGAAACTGGAATCTGGCATGTGATCACTGCATGTTGCATAAACCAAAGATGAAAATTGTAGAGAAAATTATCAAATTCATTTGGAAGGGCAAAGGGCCCAAAATGGTAAAAAAAAAAAAAAAAAATCTTGAAACAGGAAAAGGAAGCTGCAGGACCCATGCTATCTGACTTTAAAGCACACTACAAAGCTACAGTGTCAAAACTGCATGGTATTGGCATGTGGATAGACATATTGACCAGTGGAACTGAATTGAGAGTTCAGAAATAGACATTCACATCTATGGCACACTGATATTTGACAAGGCTACCAAGTATACTCAACTGGAACAGAAAAGTTTCTTAAACAAATGGTGCTGGAAGAACTGGATATCTATATCCAAAAGAATGAAAGAGTATCCCTATCTCATGCCCTACACATAATTAGCTCAATATGGATCAAATGCTAAACTATAAGAGCCAAGACCATAAAACTCATATAAGATAATGTAGGGAAGCACCTATGTGATCTTGTGATAAGCAATGGCTTCATAAACCTTACAACCAAAGCATGAGCAACAAAAGAAAAAATAGATAAATCAGACCTCCTCAAAATTAAAATCTTTTGTGCTTCAAAGGTGTTTATCAAGAAAGTGAAAATGCAGCATACTCACTGTTAGAAAATATTTGGAAACCACATATCTAATAAGGGTCTAATATCCAA